>CAAKHB010003279.1:16416-29120 GCA_901007665.1 Aeoliscus strigatus
AAAATATAAGAACATAAAAATAATAATCATAAAAAGACACACAGCATTAAAGACAATAAAACAAAGAAATATAGAAAATATATTTATATATATATATATATAAATATATATATATAGAAATATTCACAATTACATGTGAAATATGTGTGCATGAGGTCAGTGAACATTTATCAACACAAATATCTGATTACAACTTTCATCTGCGACTGTCCAGCATCACAGGAACAGCACCTGTGACATATTCACATTAATCAGACTAGGCAACAAACACCTGACGGCTGCAAATACTTCTACTTCTACTAGACTTTCATCTATCAGTGCAGCATTTGCGTCCAAATACTTGTATGTACTGTGTCTCATTCCTGTTACTGCTGCTCAGACTGTACACGAAACACATGGCTTCATGTCGACCTTCTTCTCATACGTGGAAGGGAAAGATCAGACGGTGACGGATCACAAGTTGGAATGTCACTGACAACTGGGGAAATAGGTCAAAGGTTGAATCCCCCTCTAACCAGTCGCACCACATCAACGTGGGAAAGACAGGTGAGTGGGCGTGTCCACGAGACACACATGGGCTTTATATCCTACGGCCTGCGACGCACACACAGCAAGAAAGAGAGAGTCAGAGGACGGAGACACGGAGCTGCAGCTGGTTGGATGTATTTGACAGACAGAGACTGAAACACCGTCAGACCTGTGACAGGTACGGAACCTCTGCTCGTTGCCTGTTTGATGGCAAACATTCACCTGTCTGTGTGTGTGTGTGTGTGTGTGTGTGTGTGTGTGTGTGTGTGCGTGCGTGTGAGAGATGTTTGTATGGAGCAGACACAAACCTGTAGAACTGTTTTCAACCCATCATTCCACAAGCTCCATTTACAAGTGACAAACAACCGAGCAGATTTATGATAATTAATAAAAACAAAAGTAAACAAACTGCCTTCTTCCCCGACGGTCTTTGAATGCACCACTCCAGAGCTGACGCTCTCACAATGCCTCTGACAGCAGCTACAGGAAACTGAACAAAAAGGGATTGGGACCTAAAAGTTACCATGTCCACATCTTCAGCAGTGTGGGAAACGAGCTGAACGCAGACACGATCAAATCAAAGACTTTTTATGTCCAGAATGTTCTGTGTATTTTTCAGGTGACGTTACATCAAAATAAGTCAGATCTAAAGCTCCTCAGACGAGTATTTTCTCTGGTACCACTGTCGTCTTCTCGAGGACTCTGCCAGCGAATGTAACTGACCATGGAAGCAGCAGCGTCCGTGGCGTGCTGTCAGACGAGTCACACTGACGTGCTGAGCTTCCCTAAACCTAACAACCAGGGTCTACCTTCTCACATATGAGCATTGTGAGAACTAACGGGTGGAATTTTTGCCCGTCCTCACATAAACGCTGAGCGTTTGTACAGACAGAGATAAAACAGGACAGAATCCTGCGTGGCTTCATTCCTCAAATCCTCCAGATCCGATACGACCGGAGATAGTGTGTGTTATATAACGTGTCCATTCATCACACGTCACTCTCAGGTCAGCGCCGCCAGCGTCCTACTTCACTGCTGTCTGCCGACGAGTTTGGAAGTGGACAGACACCTTCTTTAACCCTTTAACACTCACGGGATCACCGGTGCAGACGAAAATATGTCGAATCAGAAAACGGTTCCTGAAAGCTGAGAGGTGTCACTCGGTTCCTCTACCTGGTGTGAAGGAGTTGGAAGGAGGAGGAAACTTCCATCGGTGTCTGGAAGCTGACAACAGTCATGTTGCTGTCATTAGGTGAATCCCATCCACTCTGTTGTGAGAATCAGTGACTCATTACCGTAATAACAGACGCTTGGCTGTGAAGAGACACTTTTCAACTTTCAGGAACTGGTTGGTTAAACAGAAATCTCCAAACAATGCAGCTGGAAATAAACGATACATATTTGACAAAAATCCTTTTTACCACTGAAAATTGGTTGTTTTTGCCAAATGTTGGTATTTGTTTCTATCACTTTGATTTATGTATTTTTGGTCTAAAAAATCACACAAAGTCCTTTACAAAGAAATACAGTCAAATCAAAGTGTGATCATGTCACACTGTGTCTCCGCCCACAGGATGTCCTTATATGGCAGTTTCCTGTCTGACGAGCAGTTGCAATGCTCCATCTGTTTGGACATCTTCACCAACCCGTCGTCCACGCCGTGCGGACACAGTTTCTGCATGGGATGTATCAGCAGATACTGGGACGGAACCGAGGTGTGGTCACGCACTGGGTGTCCCGGTGATAACACTGACTTTGTGTTAGCTAAGTAGTGCATCATCTGTTTGTTTTGTGTGCCTTAGATCTGTCAGTGTCCTCTGTGTAAGAAGACGTTCCAGAAGCGTCCGGATCTCCAGATCAACAGGACGCTGCGTGAAATCACAGAGCAGTTCAGATGGATGACAGGGGTAGGGATGGGGAAGGAGAAGAGAGGAGGAGGAGGAGGAAAGGACGGAGGGATGCCAGACGACTTACTGGTGGAGCTGGCGAGGAAGATGCTACAAGCTCTGCCAAAGACACCGGGGGCGCTGCCCAGTGAGGCTCACGGTAACCCCATTCACGTTCAATGAACCCTTGAAGACCAATAGCTGCCGATAATATTTTGGAGTACTGTAATGACACGACTCTTTGTGGTTCCTGAAAGCTGAGAAGGGTCACTGGGTTCCTGTACCTGGTGTGAAGAAGCTGTCATTACGGTAATGACAGCAACTTGGCTGTTGTCAACTTTCAGGATGCAGCGCCGGGGAAATGGTCGGAGTCCAAATCAGATTTCAATGTTTAACGGTTTCATACACACCGTCCTGATGCCTTCAGCTCCTCAGTGATGACCAGACGCCATCAGCCACCAAGTGCTTTCATGAACTAAAGAGTGTCACAGCACACTTACCCAACACCTGTTTCCATGGAGATTCTGTCACAGAAATGAAACGCAATACATGTTCCTCGAGGCCTGAAACACAAAGAGCTGCCGGTTGCGCTGTCGTCAGCGGTCAGCAGGCGTCCAGATGACCGTGTCCTCTGCTCCCGCAGGAGAACCCGTCCCGGCGTCTCCCTCCTTCACCACCTCTCTGGCCTCGTCCTTCCCCAACCACAGTCCGCTCTCTGTCATGAACCAAACCTGCGGACCACCTCCACCGCCGTCCCCGTTCTCGCGCTCCTCCGGCCGCAGGAGGTTCACAGTGAGCGGCGCCGCCAGCAGCCAGACCATCCCTCTGTGTGACGTCCACAACCGAGGAATACTGGTAGGGTCTGTGAGGACGCTGCGGACGCTGAGCGCTCACGGGCTGACACTCTGACCGACACACAACTTCCTCTGGCTGCTTTCAGATCTACTGCAGGACGGACGGCGTGTGCATCTGCCCCGCCTGTGAGACGGAGGCTCATCAGGGTCACGACACGGTGACGGTGGAAGCTGAGTGGATGGAAAACAAGGTGAAAAACAAACCTGTTCTTACGCTGACTCGTTCAGATATCAGAGCCTGTCCCGTTGCTCTGGAGCGCCGTGGTCTCCACTAAGAAGTCAAAATGCGACACATCCAGAAAGAAAAAGAAAAGAAACATTCCAATTTGTATCTTGTAGAGGAAAAGGCCAGGAGGCAGAACGTCTTGAGTGGGAGGGGCTTGTTCGCACACAACAGGCGTCTTTTGAGAGACAGTGTGTGTGTGTGTGTGTGTGTGTGTGCAGGCTCAGCTGCAGGTGTCAGCGCAGGAGCTCCAGGAGATGATCAGACAAAGGCTCTGTAAGATGGAGGAGCTCAGACAGTCAGTGAGTGAACTGGAGGTGCGTCAGTCACACATGGGGGGTGGGGCGTCGTGCAGCTGTGATGTCCAACGTGTCCGTGCAGGTGGCGGTCGAGCAGGAGACAGCGGGCAGCCTGCGCGTGTTCTCCGCCCTGGTTTCGGCCATCGAGCGGTCGCAGGCCGAGCTGATGGAGGTGATGGAGATGAGCCTGAGGGCGGCGGAGCACCGGGCCAATGCCATGATCCAGCAGCTGCAGCTGGAGGTGGACGAACTGCAGAGGAGAGGAGTCGTCCTCGCTGAGCTGACGCAGTCCGACGACCACATTCACTGCGTGAAGGTGTGTGAGGGTCTGCTGGGGCTCAGCCACGGAACATGCACACGTTCTATTCACTCCACCTCCTCCACAGACCTACTCCGCCATCAACACTCCTCCGTCAGACAAAGACTGGTCAGAGGTGTCAGTGAACTCGGACCTGGGAACAGGGACCATCTACAGGTCGCTGGCTGCACTGCTGGAAAGGTTTCAGGACCAGCTGAGGAGCATCGCAGACACAGGTCACACACAAACACTGCCCTCTGGTGGCTGCGTTGGGAACAACGTCAAATGAAGGCAGGTGTCCTCTTGTGTCCCTCAGGATTTCCTCCCTCATTAGTGGAGCCGAGTCCATCCCGAGCTCTGCCAAGTTAGTGTCCACCCCCATTCCTCCTTAAATGTACTTAAGTCGACACACGGGTTGGCTTGTAGGAGGGCACAGGTCGCGGTTCAGACATGTCCAGCGACGTGTCTGAGGTGTCCATCTGAGAACATGTTGTTTGTAATTGACCCAAATCACCACGTGGTAAACATCCTGCTCTGTTTCACTTTCAGAGACGAAGAGGATGCAGGAGTACGCAGGTGGCTCACCTCACTGCAAAGAGCATGCACAGGGAAATTAAACGTTCATAACATACTTCTTTTTTTCGTTCCTCAGTGGACGTAACCCTGGACTCCAACACGGCTCATCCCAGACTGGTTCTGTCAGACGACATGAAGAGCGTGAGGACAACTCATCACGTCATGAACAGATTCCATCGCTCCATCGGCACCAGCATACTCCAGAGTACCGTAATTATACCACTGTCCGTGTACAGGTGTGGTGTGGCGATAGGCATCAGGGGCTTCCAGACAACGTGGAGAGATTTGACAGAGTTGTATGTGTGCTGGGGAGGGACGCCATTTCCTCTGGAAGACACTACTGGGAGGTACGACACTCTCCTTCACGATATGTTACCAATACTAATTCAAATTACAGGATGAGGACTGGCGCCCTCTCTGGACAGGTGCAGGTTGGCGGGAAGACAGACTGGGATCTGGGTGTTGCCAGACAATCCATCAACAGGAAGGGGAAAGTTGACGTGACACCCACCAACGGATACTGGTTCCTGAGCCTCAGAGACAAGTTAGTTGGACTGCAGTTAGCTGTCACTGACAAATAAAACGAAAGTAGTTTATCTGACGGGTTATACAACATCCAAAGTAACTAATTTCACCCTGTATACAAACATGTTCGGCCATAGATAATTAATAATGTAATTCAAATTTAAAAGGTTTTATTAGCTGTACCGTATATTATCGACAATGCGCCGTTAGCTTACTCCATTCATTCTCAATGAACATATTAGCAACATTAGTTTGCACATTTTACTCATTTTCATTTCTATTGTATATAATTACTTTTACACTGTATGCTGTTTAATAGCTTGAAAATAAGTTGTTTGCTTTTAGTGGGTAGCTTCACGAAAAATACTCCTTTTAGCATTGGCGTGTTTGTTTAGCATTAGCAGATCTGTGCTAGCCCGCGGTGTACGACTAATTAGTTCTTGTGAATGATAATATGTGTGACTAAATTGACTTCTCTTGATATTGAACACAAAACGGAAATAACCTCCGAGGATGTCCACACCTGGTGACGGTAACTGTCCGGTTTCCCGTCAGGAACAGGTACGCGTTCCGCACCGAGCCGTCGACCAGCTTCCATCTCAACCTGCAGCCGAACAAGATCGGGATCTTCGTTGACTTTGAGAAAGGACAGGTGCAGTATGGGAAATGTAGTTTGATCAATCGCCGAGACTGGCCCGAACTGCGTTATAGCGCCATCATCAGCTCGGTATTATTACCATAGACGTATACTGTGTATGTCTATGATTATTACCATGAACAATAACCATATTCGCATTACGTCATGCTTTGTGGCCTTTTCAGCTCACAGAAATTTAAGCAAATATTTAATGATAAAATGTTTCATCGGCATTTATCTAATTTATCTTCTTCATTTTTATAAGTGTCTTTGTCATTTATCTTTTGAATGTGTTCATATTTAATTCATCTCATTCGAAATTGCTTCCGCTTTTTTTTATCGTAATTAATACAATGACTGCTCTTGTCCTTGTCCTGTTTTCATGGTTCAGGTGTCTTTCTACAACGTGGACGCTCGCATCCACATCTACACATTCAACGACACATTCACTGAGTGCATCTACCCATTCTTCAGTCCCTGTACAAACAAATGTGGAAAGAACGACAGGCCGCTGATCATCACACCAGTGAGCCTGACGGAGTGACCAGAGACGTTGAGCTGATCTGCACCTGGTCACCTGATGTAAAGACCTGATTCTGGTTTTGTGCCGACACTGTGAATCGACCAATGAACATGATGTCTTTTACGTTTTATATCTGTATTTGAATATTAGAATGAATATATATCATAACTGTGGTTAGCAAACAGTTAAGTCACGTTTAGTCACTTTGAAGGGCCTTGACGTCACTTCTGGTGAGTTGCTGTATATAAAAAAAACAAACCCACGACATTAAGACTTTCAATCATTGTCAACGTTTAAAATTACACATCATCATTAAATAAAATGTCATGAAAAAAATCACAAGACTTCCTGAAATCAAAATGTGTCAATCAGTTAAGCAGGCGGCTCAGAGGGAGGTGAAATGAATAATGAATGGGAGAGAAACCCCACTGGATCATCAGTAAAGAAGAATCAGTTTCAACCTACAAATCATCAGAGCCGGTTCAACTTACATTCACATGAAGCTACTGGAGAAAAACATTTCTGCTTCTTTTCTTCATCGGTCTCAGACACACATCGTCTGATGGCATCGGAGCAGACGTAAACACATGATTATTATTATTACTAATCATTTCCATTTCACACAGACATATTTCCTGCATCAGAGCATTGACATGACAGAACATTTTCATGATTTTGAAAAAAGCTGCAAAGAGTTGCAAAATTCTAAACGTTCGATCCTCGTCCGTGTGACGGCCCACACGCACACTACACACACACACACACAAGACTCTCACCGTGTATATTCTGTCTAATTGTCTCAGTCATTTCTAGGAAATTGATGCGGTAACCATGGTAACGGGTGAGCTTCAGTGACGATGAGCGGGATGAAAACTTCAAGTCTTCCGTGACATCAGTACTTCATCCTCCCAACAAACTAAACCGGGACGTGCTGAGGAGTTTAACCACACGATTCCCGACCGATGGACGGCGGTGCTGGAGCTCAGGAGCTGCTGCAGTCGATTCGGGTGCTCTGCGACTTGGCTTTTTCTTTCTGAAGCAGGATGTGCTCTGCAAACTCCCTGACAGCGCCGTTGCCACCGTCTCGGTGGCACGCGTACTTGGAGGCGTTGATGGCGACCACGGGAGCGTCGGCGGGCACGGCACTCAGCCCCGACAGGTTCAGACAGCTGACGTGCGACTCGTCGTTACCTAGGAGACGTGCGCGCCGTGAGAAAGGACCTCGGTTCGCACTGACAAACCACAAAAATGCACCTGAGACAACGCACCCATGAACGCTACGTCCCTCCATTCCAACTTCCTGGCCTTCACAATCGCCGTCAGGTCCTTCAGAGGCTCTTCCCCCACCTCGACCACCTGGCAGCCCGTCGTCTTCGCCAGTTTGTCAGCTAACGTCTGAGCCACGGGGTCCTCGTTGGAGGTCAGCAGCACGACCTGGCGAGACAAACGGCGTTCAGTCGCTGTGACGCGAGCCCCCCGACACCGAGTCAGCCCACCTCCACTTCCTGTCTCTGCAACATGCGGATGCCGGCGGTGTCTCTGACGCTGACGGACACCATCTCCTCCCCCGTCACGGACAGAAAGATCCTTCCCTCCGTCAAACAGCCGGACACGCTGCAGAACATCAGCCGCACCACCTCAGGGGTGGCCCGGCCGAAGTAGCCGTACCTGAGAGACCGACGGGGGCGGCGTCAGACAGAGGGCAGAGCGTCCACCAGGGGGCGCAAGTTACATGATTCAGGATGAACGCCAACATTAACATGGTTCGTCATGTGACCTCGAACATCTGTTGACCAGATGTTCCTGCAAAGACGAGTCTGTTTGGCGCCGACATTCAACCCTTTTTCCAATGGCGTTACATTGGTGCTAGCATACTTTGGTGTACCATAATTACAGTACTATCTGTGCCACCAGAAAACAGTTCCTGAAAGCTGAGAAGTATCACTCAGTTTCTCTACCTGGTGTGAAGAAGGAGCTGGAAGGGGGAAACGTCCATCGGTTCCTGGAAGTTGCTGTCATTACGGTAATCCCATTCCCTCTGTTGCTGGAAGCTGGCGAGTCATTACCGTAATGACAGCAAGTTGGCTGTGAAGTGACACTTCAGGAACCGATCGACGTTTTCTGATGGCGCAAATAGTTTTGTAATTACAGTACTTCAAAGAACATAGCACCGGGGAGACCGGTGTGTTTAAGGGTAAACGTTGATCGGATCGCTGCTCCACCCATCGGTACGGTCGACATCGTCATGTCACCTGAGAACGCGCTGCTCCGCCACGGGCCAGTCCATGTCCACGTCGATGTCCACGCTGTACTCAGGCAGCATCTCGTAGTAGGAGACCCGTCCTCCCTGAGGAGAGGCAGCGTTAGCGGCAGCAAACAACACTCGACTCTCGTTTACTTGTAACGGCTGCCGAGGACCTGCAGGAGCCCCTGGTTCAGGATCAGGTCCCTGGTGGTGAAGTACAAGGACCCGTTCTCACACAGCTCCCCGTCCCAGTCCTGGCGCCGCGGGCGGTTGGCGGGATCCAGATTGAGAGGTTTGGTTTGTTCGTCAGCTGGAAGCAGGCAGGAGTTCACTCACATGGACATTTTCTGACAGCGTGTGTAATTACGGTACTCCAGAGTATGCTAGCGCTAATGTATCTGCAGTGATACCGGTGGGACCCGTATATTCCTTGGTGCTATTTAATCCTTTTCATCTTCGATCTTGCTCTTACGATCATTCTCTACCTGAGAAGTAAAGTTATTCCTATCTTCTATTCCATTGTGTTTCTGAGGTGCCATGTTGTGTCTGTATCTTCTAACGGACCAACTCCACTCTGAATGGACGAACACACTTCCTCCACTTACATCCCGTACGTCTCTCCTGCCAGCGGAACTGGTGTCTCCTGACCACGGAGAAGACAGAGTCGAAGCCGCGCCGCGTGATCAACTCCAGAGCCTCCTTCACGTGGAACGGGTGGAGACAGGGCGACGTGGCCTGGATGTTACAGATCACATCCACCTCTGCACAAACACATCCCGATGTCAGGAGTTTCAACGGACACGTCTACCCCACCACCTGACCCGCTGGCTGGCTGGCTCACCCGGGTTGAGCCTGGCAAACTCTTGGATGGTTTCCAGCGATGTAGAAGCGTCTCTGGAGACTTCAGGACTCCTGCGGTGAACCTTGGCCCCCCAGGCGGTTGCCACGCTCTCAATCTTGTCGTGGTCGGTCGACACCCACACGCTGGATGGACACAGGTGAATTACTGCGAGGTTTGACGTGACGAGAAGGAAAACAACCTGGACTGCCCATTCATTGGGAGTTGTAGCAGAGCACACGTCATCAGCTGGCTGAACGCACGCACACACACACACACACACACACACACACACACTCAGACAGGTGTGTGAGGGTCGAACAGGACGAGCGTCCAGGTGAGGCTGTATCACCTCGTCACACCTCAGCCTGCAGTCACAGGTTCGATGGCAGCGTCGTCCCGTTCACCAACGATTCGTTTGAAGGAATGATTCTTTTGGGTGGACCAACTGCCCTGTAAAGATTCGTTCGTTTCACAGTTCAGCTGAATGCAGCGGTGAACTGCTGCAGGTGAAATTGATTCGCTGGATCAACTCGACTTGACACGAATCACTCACTGATAATGAAACGTACACTGAACGATTCTTTTGAACAGATTGTACTGATTCAGCTCACCTAAAAGAACCGTTTGGCCCATCACTGTTCGATGGCTCCAGTACAGATCGATCAGCAAAGGGGGCGTGTCTGGGTATAGAGACACGCCCCCTTTGCTGATCATTTAAAATGTAAAAACAAACAGAATAGAAATGCAGTCAAAGTTCAACCTAAAACCACCGTCCCTGATTGTTACTATCCATTCATTAATAACGCGTTGGTGATTTCTAAAGTAAAGAAATATTTCCGGTGTTGTTATCGAACCGGACCCCCGTGTACCTGTCGAACACCTCCGCGTCCAGCGCGGCTCTCAGCACCCATCCGATGAGAGGAACCCCCGCCAGCATCTTGATGTTCTTCAGGGGGATTCCTTTACTTCCGCCTCTCGCCAGGATCAGCGCGGCGACGTGTCGCTTCCCGTCCGCCCTGGGGTGCTTACAGGCGGGCTGCGGTGCCTCCCGCTGTCCGTTCTCACCGGACGGAACCCGCTTCCGCGACGTCATTCCGACTCCCGGCGTGGTGGGGGGGCCTTCAGCGGGAGGAGAACGCGGTGAACGGCGTGGACGAGAGACGTGGTGCCGAGGGACCGGGGGCTGGCAGCACGGAAGAACCGGGCAGGAGCCACGTCCGGCTTCTTCTTCGGCGCTTTTGCTTTGTTCACTGAAATAGAGACTGCGTTCATTACTGCCCCCTGTGGTGAACAGAGGTATGACGGTGACGGCTGATAGCGGGAATAAACGTCATCAGCGGCCTTTGGGAAGTTAGTTTGTTCATGGAACTGGTTCCAAACACACGTTTAACATTTGTTTGCCAAATGTTGAATGAATTTTCTCAAACGCTGAGATGTGTCAGTGTTTGAACTTCCATCACCACTGACGATTGTCAAACTCCCACACAAACACATCAATTCATCATTAGCATTCATTCACACGCTGCATCAGGATGAATTCAACATATGGATAATTTTTGGCAGAAATTGTTCAGATTTGACTAAAATTGCACTCATGAATATGTACACACAACAATTTAATGACACGTTTGTCTCCAGTCAGTTCACAGATTCATTTGTTTTTGTAATTAAATTACCTCGGGACATCACATGGACTCTCGTAACCTGATAAGATGCCTTTTCACACACTGATCCAAGAACAGGTCCCTCACTCTTTGTCTTTTCTCTGCATCTCATGAAACGTATGGCACAAACTGTACTTGTGTCAGTGTGTGTGTAACTGAACTTTTTGTTGCTGAGAGACAAATGCTCATCGGCTCAGGCGGCTAAATATGGATGAAACAAACCACAGGTATGTTACCTGACCAGTGCTTCTGCTGCTCAGGACACATCAACAGGAAGACACAGCGACGCCACGAGGAGGACGAGAAGGAGAGAGATGAAAAGTGTCACACACACACACACACAGACCACTGTGAATCAGATGCCCTGTATTAACTCCATCTGCAGGGTTTGTACGCCCCCAAACATCTGATGATCACGACTGAAGTGTCATTTTGGAGCCGTGAAGAAGATGAATCCTGTGGATGACAGTTAGAGGAGATGCAGAGGGAGGAGGGAGGATGACCTGCCCCGACTACTCCGACAGCCCAGACAACATACCATCCATTCACCTCTCCACCTCTCCGTACGCCGCGCAGCAACAAACAGCTGCAGTTTCTCTTCTAGGTGTGTCTGTTCTGGATACAACTGGCTGGGACACTCCCAACAAATACCTACAAACACTATGTTAGCATGCAGCGCTAAAGTAAACAATCAAATCTATTTGTACATACAGTTAAAGGAAAAAAACGTATTGGTTTTTTGTAATCGACCAGCGGGGGTGAGGTCTCTGTTTGCAACAACAAAAAGTACAACGTGACAAATCAGGTGTCTGCTCACACAGGGTGGCGTTTCCTAGTAACTGGTGCTAGCATCCACGGCCGTCAGCCTCCTGTCTGCAGTGTGGGGCCACACGTCTCGTTTGATACGTCTACACTTTGGTACAACGCAGCAGTGGAGGCTTGAAAAGAAACAAACTGAACTGGACGTGTGGCATGACGTCATGTCTATCAACGTGTTGCCACTAAGAACTACAGTCATGCTAACGATGTCTGCTAACGCTCTGTTGGGTTTCGCAGCACATTCGCAGGTAGCTTTAGCAAAGTGGGTGCAGCTAACCAACAACTTTAATGTCGGGATGTATGAAAGCCATGACTTCAGTCGGGGTTCCACCACGGCTGCCGGGTGTGGACCAGCTCAAGCACCAACACCGGAACTAAGCATTCATCTGCTGTTCTGGTCCGGTTTCAGGTGTTCCATCAAGAACCCGTTGGTGTGTCGGGGGATAATGAGGAGCAGAGGGGGAATGTACGGGTTTACATGGGACAGGCTCATGGCTAACGTTGGTCTTGATGTGGGACGGAAACAGTGAACAACGCGTCTAACTACGTTCTAACTACGGCGTCAGATCCTCCACCGCTCACATCAACTCCTCCTCGATGACTCACAAAACTCCTTGAAGAAGGATTCTTGTTTTCAACCAAAAACATCTGGAACCATGTGAGAAAAGAAAAGTCCGCTTTGGGCGAGTTGAAGCTGTTGGAGGGATCTGGAGGCAGATGGACACTGGACGACGGAACGTGACATCTACCTGGAAACGGGGTTCACTTTGTTACTGCCTGGGGTGG
>CAAKHB010003283.1:23348-34457 GCA_901007665.1 Aeoliscus strigatus
CTCCACTCCCCAGGTTCCAGACACACTTGGTTTCCATTGATTTCTGACAAGACAACTGGGACGCGATTACAACAAAGTGCACTATGGAGAGGATATCACACACACACACACACACACACACACACACACACACACACACACACACACACACACACACACACACACACACACACAGTCACGTACCTAAATGCTGGCAGACTGTAGACGGGGAGCAGTGAAGAGACGGGATGTAACACATCAGTATTCATTCGCCTGAGACAGAACGAGACAGATTAAGAGACAGTTACTGAAGAGAATCACATTCATATAGTATTTAATCCTTCGCATTTAACTAGGCTTTAAGACATCAGGTATTCAAATAAAAGAGACAGAATAGTGAAATATAGGATCTTAAGTGCGACAACGATTCCGCCCCATGTTAAACACTCCTATGTCACTGTAAATCTCTTTGATATTTCACTTCATTCTTGTATTTGCTTGTCAGAATGTAATCAGCAAAAGCCTGGTTTGATGGGATGGTAATTATTCTGTCCCTGTGTTAAAAAGAAAAAAAAAACTTTGTGATCTGGGTAAGAAATGTGGAATAAACAGGATGAATATTAAAATGTCAAGCCATTCTTCCAGCACTTCGTCGGTCAACCTTCTGTTGAACGAGGGTTTGTACCTGAGTGCTGAGAGCAAAGATAATGTCTCCACAGCAGGACATCGCTCTTGAAAGGTTCCAAATCACTGTAAATGCATTATTATTTGCTCCACGCTCGTTGTTTACATTTAAATGGTCGAGATCCAACTTAAAGACAAATGACGGTTTTCAGTTGCTTCACTTTTCCAAGTCCAGCTAAACTGATGGGGACTTTCTTCCTGGTCCAGCTAATGCAGTTTTATTGATAATAATAATAAGAAGAACAAGAAGAAGAAGAAGAAGAAGAAAAAGAATGTGATGTATAGTATTTTATTTTTATTTGTAATTATTTTATACTTTTTATATTTTTTTATATTTGTTAATATTAATATATATATATATTAATATATATTTTTTTTATTATTTTTTCTATTATCCTCAGTGACATAATTAATGGTCTTGGTGACGTGAATCATTATTTGCTGGTGAATTTCTGGCTGATGTCAGGTGTGACAGGTGTGGAGCATATTCAAATTGTCCCACACAGGCAGCATCCGCGAGCGTGCGCGCAGCAGATGTGTGTTGGCGCGCCACACACAGGCCATAATCTGTGCCCTGTACAAAAGGTTAATCACGACATGGATTGGAAAGACTTGATGCGCCAGAGGACTTTGTGTTCCGCTCATCTGACAATGGCAGTGACACAAATAACAGGAGCGATTTTAAACCCAACTCAACGTGTCCCCTGCCCCCGCCATGAAACGGAAACATTTAGAACACTCCGGAGTCCTACATCTGGTCTATAGATCTTCTTGTGAACAAAACAATAATTAATCAATGAAACAACTGTAACATCTCGAGTTCACTGACTTGGGATTCGTTCCGGTATGTGATCATTTCCTGTTCATGCACGTCCATTGTCACTGTACTTCAGCAGTGTGCAAAGCAACCACTTTTTGCAAAAAGCACTGTATATTTTTATGACTATTATATATTGACCATATGTAGCCGTAAACTCTGTTTTAGCACGGTCACTTAAAACTGGAAGGTTCCAGCACTGTGAAATATATGGCGCCATATGTATGTAAACCTGAAGGCGGAACACATGATAACGGCGCTTTATCACCATATGTTACAGCTCAACGTGTCTTTACAGCAACTTTTCAGCCAAACCGCTCAAAGTCAGGATGTGACCACGCACATTCGGTCCCGAGTTCACACAAACCAGCAACGTCAGGCTCAACTCTGAATGTAGGGAAAGGACCAGTGATGAACAGCCATGTTTGGTCTGTGACGGCGCAAGCGTGGGGACGCGATACGCACTCGGAGACACCTCCACCACTACACGGTCACACTCCACACAAAGAGAAGACTGAGTAGGAAACAAAACACACACACACACACACACACACACACACACGACAATCGATCCATCCTCAACCAGTCCGATGATCAACACGTTTGTCTCTAATAACTGAACCAACTGACGGATTTCGACATACACAACTGTGGAAGAAAGTTTGGAAAAGCACACGTATACAACATCTATGTGAGTGTGTGTGTGTCTGTGTGTGTGTGTGTGTGTGTGTGTTCCAGATACTGTCTCGTTGTCATCATCTAACCTTTCAAGTGGACTGACCACTTTTCCCACTGAGTCAGCTGTTCAGACCAAACAAGTCAAACTTTCGTTGGGTCTCATTCACCTCAGGATCAACTGTGCCCCCCCCACACACACACCCTCCACCCCCCACCCCTGCTGCCTCCAGCAGCTCACACTCCCCAGACTAATCTCCCATGTTGTTCAAATAGATTCCAGTTGACATGCATTGGAAGTAGGCACTCCTCCTCGTAATTCAGCCCTCTTTATAGCCAATCTATTTTTTAATAAAGGTTCAGAGGAAAACATTAAAGTATTGATCTTTATTTATCGACCTCGGCCCAAAGCACAGTTAAAGCTGACACAAATCAATCAAAATGAATTTAAAATGATGATAGCACAGAGGAGGAACCTGGCCGCCTGTTTCGGGCCGTAATTAGGGGGCTAGGCAGGGTGAACCCAAGGCAATAAGAATAACAGTAACACACACACACACACACACAGAACCGCAGAACGGGCTGAAGAACTGTTTAGCAGCCTGCAGATTGGAAATTTGTTTTGTATTAGATGAGACAACCAAGAGGCAAGGTTAATGAAAGGCCACAGCACTTTGGGGGCAGTGTAATCCACTGAAACCTGCTCTTTACTCACAAATGTGGCGCACACACACACACACACACACACACACACACAGTTCAGATTTGCATGCCAGCCTGTGAGGCAGCTTCCGGGACATCCTCTGCTTAGCAAAAACAATGAGTATTAATTTTTAAAAGTGAGTGAGCGATGGCTGGTTCAGTTGACGTGTCTGTGTGTGTCTGTGTGTGTGTGTGTGTGTGTGTGTGTGTGTGTATTAGAGATCGGCCCCACAAGCATTAAGTGATTTTAATCTGCCTGACCACCAGGCAGAGGTCACTCAGTGTCGGTGTGCGTGCGTGCGTGTGGGACCTGACGGTGGCGCAGAGGGACGTTGGGACACTCGTTGGGACCTTCAGCGCTGTGGCGAAATGGAATTATAAATCCCAGCAACACTCGAGTGGCGATACAAGCCAAAGCAGGTCGAGCCCAGTCAGCACTTTGCATGGGGAGACGCCATGAGACAGAGTGGAGCCTCCAACCCCCCTGAAACCGTCCAGTTGGGTTTGATTCGATAAGATTGTCCAACAGCTGGGAAATTTACCTTGTCACAGCAACAACGTTACGAAGATTAACACATTGTTGGGTCCCTGGGCAACATCATTGAAAACCCACCCCCCCACCAAAAAAAAAAAAAAACCCTAATAATAATAAAATAAAATGAATACAAATGGAGTAATCATAAAATTGCTTCATCAAGTGTGTATAATATAATCATCCAAAAAAATACAAAAAAAAAAATATGAAAATGTTGATTACATTATTTTGATCTTCTTCTTCTGTGTGTGTTGTGGGTATCATCCGTTTTAAGGCATTAGTGCCAACTACTGTACTTGTTTTCAACAGCAGCCAAACATCGCTTCGATCTTAAGCCTTTTAGCCTCGACGATATTTTATAATCAAGTCACTTGAAGAAATGTTTCAGCTCTAATATTTTTCATTGTACCGAGAGCCCTGAACAGGTTAACAGGTTAACAGGTTAACCTTTTCCATTGCCCTGATGGTTAATTTGGCCCTGTGTACGGGAAATAATTTACAGGAGATATAATCAAAATACAAGACAGTAGGATATGTATTACATGCATTTATTCCTTTACTACTTATTTATATAGTCTTGGATGGTAGTATCAGTATCGCCGCCAATACATTTGTGCTAGCATACTTTACCAAGGAAGTACAAAAGAAACAAAGTGAATAAAGGATGACCATGTCTGACAGACGAGTCACACGTTTGAAAAGCTTCATCAGGTGATGTGAGTGAACTTTTGTTTAGCAAATATAGTTGGCATACTTTGGAGTGCTGAAATGACGTGACTATTTGTGCGATCACAAACAGTTAGAGAAAGCTGAGTGTCGCTTGGTTCCTCTACCTGGTGTGAAGGAGCTTGGAGGAGGAGAAAATCTCAACTGGTTCCTTAAAGTTGAAAAGTTGGTATTACCGTAATTACAGCAACAGCAGTGGACGTGTGTGTTCTCTCCAAAGTACGATAGCGTGAATGTAGCGCTGCTGGGGATACCGTCAGTGTTAAAAACTCCAAACCATCTCTAACTTTATCTTTCCTGTTTTACTTCATATTCACCCACCAGGACCCACCAGCCATTTCAGCCCAGGCGATATATTAATGAGTTTACAAGGACCTTCCCGGTCTAATTATGTCGAGCAACTGCTGCCTCTTACTGGGCCACGGCTCCCAGGGGACAACACAAATCTACGAGGCAAGCAAAACTCACCTACTTTTGACTAAACATTCAACACGCAGGGATACGGAAAGAGCAGCCATCCTTCATCGCTACCACAGTGACTCCGTCTGAAAGATTAATGTCACCACCCAGCTTTGCCACCCTGAATTTCACCTGAAAAAAATACCAGTTTGGCATAAAGACCATGGCTATTAGTCGGGGGGGGGGTCGTAAAGAGAGCAAAGAGAGCTCAGCATCCTGCAGAGGACATGTTGTCAGCGAGCTACAAATCCTGTAAGTACAATTAAACTGATTGGATGTGACCTTTGTGTGGACGGAGCTACTTTACATTTTCATGAAAGTTTCTCTCCAACACGCTTGACATTTGAACAACCTCAGCACCAATATTAGAGACAATAAACTTGAAGAAGAGAGAATCTGATTTAATCAGCTCTTCACAAAAAGAAAAAAGGGGATCTGAGCGTCTGTGAGTATCCGGTTTGATACAGTAAGGATCGGTTTATCCCTCTGGTGTTTCCCTATCAATCACAGCGTTTCCTCGGGTCCTTGTTGTAATTATTCCTGCGTTGTGGGCTGGGTGCGTGTGAACTGGGATTTGTTGACGTGAAGCACGGTTGTTGCATTTTATTATATGAAAAGTGTTAAACAATAAATAAAGTTTGATTGAGTGTTGATGGAAGTATTTTATAGTCTTTTAAATCCAGTCCAGACTGCAACAACTTGCAGCAGAACGTTCCGGCAACAGTCCCGTTCACACTGAGGCACCGAGCTGTGACCGCTCATTGCGACCTCATGTAAACTGTGGTCGTTTCCACAGCAACGGGTGTGTCGCGACGTGCCATAAGACGGAACAGCACAACAAACCCAACAGAGAGGTCAACTCTTACCGGCGGATTTCCACGCCGCGTCCTCTGTTAGCATAGCATGCCAAGCTGATGTTGTTGTTGCTAATGTTGTCAAAAGTTATCAAGTTTGTCAGCATGTCTTCAGCATGTCTGTAGCTGTACACAGCCACAGCCACGCCCCACGTGGGTACACGTCACCAGCTCGCAGCTGAATGGTCAGAACTGGGCCGGACTTTAAGAACAGATGTCTAATGGAATAGAGGATGATCCACCGTTCACGCCAGTCCAACCAAGGCCAACACACACACACACACACACACACACATGGTGAGAGAGAGACCTGTTTAAATGCGAGGTAGCTAAGGCTAAAGGTCTACACGTACTCCCCAAGAACCGAGAACTTTGTTCTTGTTGCCAAGGCTACAACAACAAAGTGATGTCATTTTGTTCCTCGCCGCCAACCATCATCTGGGCTGAACATTTTTCTCAGTGGTCCTCAAGAACTTTTGTGTGATTGGTCAGACACCTGCCTTTGGTGCATTATTTGGAACAGTGACCGGATTTTCGGTGGCGTATGTGGGCGACTCCCGGTCTGCGCGATGAGCCTGTGTTTCTCGCGGAGCTGCCGTGAGTCTGCCCAACATCAGCGGAGACGTTTCCCTGGCGTCAGTTCATCACTTCTCATTTAGAGTTCTCATTTAGTATGAAATGTCCTGAGCAGAGCGACCTTTGTCCTTTTCCCTGTAATTTCCCTGTTCTTGTGGAGTATGTGTCGTCTTATGAGTCAGAAGAATGCCAAAAAAAAAAACGAGATGTTATGGGTTGAAAAGAAGTAAATGAAGTGGTGCAGCAGGTTTTTTAAAGCGTGTCCACTTTGCTGACTGTGAACCACCGTTGAAAGAGATCTCTGAGGACCAAATGACATCACCTGCATACCTGATGCAAATATCCAGCAGGATCCATTACACCGCGGGCGAGATGAGTGCGTCCAGAGCGGAGCACGGCCCACTCATACTCACAGCTCACCTCTTGTACACACAGACACACACACACACACACACACACACACACACACTTATCTCCCTCTTTAATACAGAAATAAGACACTTGACACTGCAGGGACGGCAGTGACACTGCATGGTGGAGGTGATGGAGTATAATGTCCTTTTAAATTTGCATTCCTAGAGAAAGACAAATAGAGGGAAACACAGAGGTTAGCGCTCTGCTCAACCGACTTCATCTGCACTTTACATGCTGTGTTTGCAGCCGTGCAAACAAACGGAAGGACGCCGATGGCGTTGTCAAGGGCCAGCTCTTACAGCTGCTCTTTTAAAGGCGTTATGGGCAGAATTTTCATAAAACCTATTCACATTTTTATGGGAACAAATGAGACAAAAGTTACAGAATAACTTCCACATGAGAAAACGTCCACACAGAAACGCTTTGTTGTGTAAACACACATTTTCCAATCGCTGTGTCCAATCGTCCACATGGATCCTGGAAACCAAACCGGGTCTCAGGGTTAAAAAGGGTCTTTGGGTGTTCTCTGTTTTCTTCAAGTGACAGAAAAGATCGGCATCATTTTCTGCTCCTTTTTTATTCATCAATAATCACGGTTCTGTTTGCTCGGCAGCCAGCGAAGTGCTGCTCCACTGACTCGTCTTCTCTGTTGAGGGCATTTCAGCTCCACCTACAGGCCTGGAGTATGAACTACAGCCTGTCCAGTTGTTTGCAATGGATCCATTTGGATGAAAATTATTCACATGGTGCCGAGGAAGTATTGTTATGGACTGTGCGGACGTGGCCTCCGTGTGGAATAGCCAATGACTTAACGTAACATTTAAACAGATATCCAACTTGCGGACACTGATCAAGTCGGTGGGGGTTTGTTGAACTCTGCAGAAACTGACTGACTGAGATTTCATGATGTGTCCATGAAGTCCTCAGCTGCAGGTGCCTGACGGCGGCGGTGACTTCTGAAGGAACTACCAGTGCACAAACACCATCTTGTGACAGAGGAGGACTGAACGCTCCATGTTGGAATGCAACATTATCACACTTCCAAAACAACTTCTTTGTCGATGATGTGCTTTACATTTTATGTGTTTATCTTCCGAACCCAGACATCTGGCTCAGAAGGCTAACTGCTGGCCAGTGTGTGTGTGTGTGTGTGTGTGTTTTTCCCCCCACGCTTTCACCTTAATAATAAATGTTTTAAAGTTTAAGTGCAGCCACAGGGCTGCGAGTGTTCATTAAGGCAGCCGCAGCCACAGAGCCGCATTTACATCGACAATGTTCCGAACGCCTGCTCTGCCTGAGCAATTACATCCACTCTGAAGTGCTGGGTAACGGTCAGAAAGAGGAGAAGAAAGAGGAGAAAGTCAGAGTGAAGAATAAGGATACTGTAACGGAGAGGGAGGAATGAGCAGGGCACACACACACACACACACACTCAAACAGTGCTTTGGGCAACATTAAAGTGACATGAGATACCAGCAGCTCACATGTAAGAACAACAGCCACCAGAGTCGTCAGCGCACACTCACTCAAAAAAAAAAAAAAAAGAAGCACAATCAGTTGCTTGTGTCGCCACCACAGGGGAGGAAGGGAGGATCGCCTTCAGCGACATATGTGTTCTATTACGCTTGTCACAACAACACGTTTCATCTGCTAAATACGCTCTGCTCGACAACAAATCTGACAGAATGGTAAGAAGCAAAAAACAGAGGAAAAGAAAATGTTTACACACACACAGTTGTGTCCGGAGGTAGACAGCGGCTGATCATATTGGGGAACTATTTATACACCAACAACACGGATGCAAAGGGCTTTCCACCACACTGGGAGGCGCTGGCGTTAAACTGACACAGCCGGCTTCATCATTTATTCGACCTTCGCAAGAGCAGCGCTATTATTTGTATAATCATTTTATTTCAGGGCTTGTTACCCCCTGAAGGCCCCAAAGGGATAAAATTATATATAGCAGCCATTAGCGACGTCAATCTCTATCATCTCATTTCAATTCCATTGTTAATATTATTATTTTCAATCCCTGAATAATATTTTCAGATGAATTACATTATTTTTATTATTTCTTGTTCCGTCCACTAGAGGGCATCTCAACATTTTTAAGAAAAAAATCGAATAAATGAATCAAACCATGACACAATAATTTCAATACCAAACAGCCCTAGTAGCAAAACTAGTTACATGTATTTCACAAAAAACATGTTGGACAATGTCATAAAAACTGAACATATAAATGTAGCTTGTCTTAAAAATACATATAAACATAAACATATGTATTACCACATTATTTAACCCACTAGGTTATCGTGTGATGTCCTACAACATGCTTTGTATTACAGTAGGGCTGATTTTTAATAAATACATCATTATCCTGTGACTGCCCAGTTATTGACAAAACATAGGATGCTGTAATCCTGGTATTTGATTTATTTCATACAGTCTTTGTGTTTTAGGTTTTCTGAATATATGTACTGAAATGAGATGACATATTTCATGGATGCTTAAATTACCCTTGAAAGATTAATACCTGACAAAAAACATAAGGCTAAAAGGGACGAGGCAGAGGAAACGGCCAAAAATGTATTTATAGTTATTCACTCAGGGTCAAAGGTCAAAGCAGTTAGTCTGAGCTAAAACAACAATAAACTCCTGGGATAGAGTTCTAACTTCCCCTGTTCCATCACTGGTGTAAAACCTTGATGCCCAGACCTTTTTTTGTTTCACACATTTAGTAAATAAAGACACAGAAGACGCTGGAAGGTTTGAGGCAGGTTAACTGGCCAAACGAAGAACGTTCTGCTGCGTTCAACGAAAAACATCCCTGTTTCCCATTTGTCACCAGAAGTGATGCTTCTCGGTCCTGTCTCGTCTGTTTGTGAGGAGAGAAAAAAAAACAAAAACAAACAAAAAAAGCATCTCTGCTCCAAAACGTTGCAGCGCCTTGCAAATTTGCCACACCGCTGAAACTCATTTGTCCATGTTGTCTCCACTTGGCTGTATGCCTGAACACATTTTAAAACCCCTATTTGTAGACGTTTCCCCCCACTAAAATAGTACAATGCTTTTAAAAATCCTATTTAGCGGGGAGTTTGTCTTTGTGAACCTGGCGTCATGCTAAAAACCCTATTTTCGCAGCCAACGGCCACCCTATCACAAACCCAGCAGGGGAGCCACATTAGAGGTAATGTCATCCACAGTTTAGCCCTCCGCTCCTCATTCTTCCATCTCGCTCCTAATGAACTCGCGCTGAATTACCACTTCGCCAGCGCCCTGCCTTTTTATGATTCTATTTGTTTATCTATCGCTGATTTCCTCTCCCGTCGTCCTCTGCGCCCCGGCCACACACCGGCTTTCATTTCATCTGCCGCCGTCAGCCGGCGGCGAGTCGAGGCTTCTGGCTCCCAACGCCGTCGGATAAAGAACCCCTCGCCAGCACCTCCACCCCAAGTTGGTGTGATTAGCAGATTAGGATGCTCATCAGTCAGGGAGGGGGGGCTATGGAGGCTGCAGCCAAATCAACTACATCTCTAGGATGCATTGTGCTGTAATTGAATGCCCTCCGCCCCCATTAATACATCAGTCATATTGCAGCTTTCGTGTGAAATGTCAACATTATCTGCTTTTTGCTTAATGTCTTCACTCCTAAAGGGACAAAGGGGGCGTTTGAATAACGTTCATAGCAGTTTTACATAGATCATGTCAAATGTTTTCTGGTTAAAAACACTGTTTTTGATCTCTTTAACAACACCTCGGGTCCTGTTTAGATGGTCTCAAGTCGCGTGGCACACGGCCATGTTGGAGGTATTTCGAAGCAGGCGCAGTTTGTTTAACTAGCGAACGAACCTGTTCTTCTCTGGGCGCTCCCGTCTGAAGTGACGGCGCGTTGTGGGTGTGACTCCACCACATTTTAAACCAAACTGACGCCCAGGCCGTTAACTAACTAACCACCCAGCACTTTTCAAGGGGATGAGAAGTGATGCTGTGATTGGTGCTCTGATGATCTGATGATGTGATCATACAGAGAACGTCCAACCCTCTCAGAGTCTCTGATCTTTCTAATCTTTGTGTTTTATGTCTTCTTAATATTTGTACTCAAATAAGTTGATGTTTGTATGCTTCATTTATGAAAACCCTAATAAAATGTTGAAATGGTCCTTTAAGGTGTTTTTAAAGACTAATAACTGGCAACACAAAGCTAAAAGGGCCGAGGCAGCAGAAATAGCCAAAAATGTGTTTATATGTATTTAGTGACAATTCTGTCAGTTCTCCAAAGTTGCTTGGCGTAACGGAGGGAGTCACGACGCGTCCTCGTCTGCGTTAGCTGCGCCGTTGTTCCTCGGCTCCGTGGCCAACTCGGTGTCTGTGCTGTTATCTGCCGTCTTCATGTTTCAGCATGTCCACACACAAACACCAGAGTCAACTCGGCTCCTGACTTTACCTCTCATGTCTGATCCCATAAATGTTGCCATGGTTTTGAAGCCTTGCTGTGTGTGTGTGTGTGTGTGTGTGTGTGTGTGTGTGTACATATTTCACACTTTCCTTTCAGCAGCCGACAAACACTCAGGGATAAGTGGTTGATGTGCTGGCTGAACAGTATATTAACTCTTGAGGTGACTGCTGGAGCTGGTGGCAGTAGTTCTAGTGTGTGTGTGTGTGTGTGGGGGGGGGGGATTTGGGGT
>CAAKHB010003284.1:2972-20474 GCA_901007665.1 Aeoliscus strigatus
CCCCCGCCCCCATCACTGCTGCTGTCCACCCGTCCACAAAGGCCTTCGCAGTCTTCGGCGGTGTTTTCATTCATTTATCCTTTCATAGTAAAAGCTGCTGGAGTGCAGTGGTCACATCAGACTGCTGCAATAGAACACTGCAGTAACACGCGCACATACACTCACGCACGCACGCGCACGCACGCACGCACGCACGCAGGCTCCATCAAGCAGCAGTCTACCTGAATGTTGGTATCTGACCCGCGGTTGTCAAGGGAATAACGGCGTCATGACAACAGCTATGTCCGAGCCCCCCCCGCTGGGACCGTGGAACGCCTGCAGCGGCATGGAGGAGTGCGGGCAGACAGCTGATGGGCTGGCGCACCGCAAAGTCGTCTGTAAGCTGTTTACATGTCCCGCAGACCGCCGGCGATCAGCTGACCATCAGGCGCATTCTAGCGCCGAAAAGCTCCAGTCACGTCTGCGCCTCGGCGGCCGGTTCGATGTGTTCGGGGCGGGGGCGTCAAGTCCCAGCCGCTGAAATCCGATGTTTAACGGGAGAACCGGAGGAATGTTCGCTCCAACTCAGGGTCCGCCACAGGAAATGGATGGAGCCTCCTTCTGATTGGTCAGATCGCGGCAGGAGGGCGGGGTTATACTTTCCTATTGGTCAAACACTGAGCCCCCCCCCACACCGTTGGCTGATTGACGCGCAGATTTCAATAATTCATTCAACCTGCGAGATGAATTATTGAAACGGGTTTTACCTGTGTGTGGCTCATGTTTGGCATGAAACCATTTCACAAACCATCTTGTCCTTGCTCACCTGAATTATCAGGCAGTGTGAAGACGATATGAAGGTTAGCTGCTTAGCCCCCCCCCATCCGTCATGACTGAATTAACATAAACAGACAACTGTAAACAAATATACACATTAAAAGAAAATAGGTCTTTTATATTAGCCATTTAGTGTTATAATATAACATTAATTTATGGACATAACAAATAAAGGAACAAACAAAATAAAGTCTGACATGATTAAACAGCCAAATGCATACGTACATAGATATTTGAAACTGACATATAATATAATTCGAAAAAAATAGAAAAGATAATTAGATATAATAACCCCCAAATTAACCCCCAGTTGAAAATTGTATTTACTACTTATTTACTTTATTTATTTTATTCTTTCAATTTTCAAGTATTGTGGAAGAAGTATTCCAGCATTTCCCAGCAAAGTAAATCGAAATCGAATTCATGCAACAGACTGACACGATGAACACCATCAGAAAACGAGAGCCAATTACTACCAGAAATTCTCCCCTCCGTTGGAATAAAACACACGAGAGAAGAACATGATTTTCTAGGTGAACTGTACAAACGTGTAAACGACACATTAGATTATACCGCATTTCCAACCATTTTAGAGCAGTGAAAGGTTCAGTGAAATGGTCCTTAGTCCTAAAAAAAAAATCTTAAATAAATGTGAGTACAACTACTGGAAAAACCTTAGTGTGAGGAGTGCAGCAAACTGCCTGCAGACTTTAATCTCCCTGCTGTCTCTTTAAGAAGCGCGTGCGTGCGTGGCGCGCGTCAACGGCGCGTCACATGATTCTTCTCTTGTGACACTCAGACAGAAAGGAAAAACCTCCGTGAGTCCCAGCCGAGTCCCGACCTGCTGGGATGACACACGTTCGGTATTCTGGCAGCAGAGGACCAACTACGAGGAGGAAAATGGAGTTAAGTTAACCTTTAAACGACGGGATCAGACATTTCCGAAATATTTGGGTGTTCTGTCGCGCCGCCAGGACAAAGTTGGCGCATGGAGAGGGACGAAGTTTCGTTTTTGCGCAGCGTCTTATCTTTGTTTTCTTTGTTTTTGTCGCCACTGTGTGTCCACCGACGTTGCCCGGCTCTCTGGACAACAACAACCAAGTAGCAGTTTAGCTGTTTAGCTGTCAAAAGTCAAGTTAAGGGCAGATAAGCAGACCACTCTCACGTCGGTTGAGATGGTGGACGCCAAACCGCTTCTTCAGGACAGACCTCCCGCCTACAACACCGTCCCCGGGGCGTATGAGTATGGCCCGCAGCAGCACGGCTATGGGGCCATCCCCCCTCCGGCCCCGCCGCCCTACCCGTACCAGGACGGTCAGGGTGAGTATCTTATTGTCGCTCTTTGTAAGGTTCACTTATTTACCAGGAAGCGAAGTAGTTGGACACGGAGAGATGTTTCACTGTTGCTCACTTCCGGCTTCGTTTATGTCTGCGTGGGAACGTTGCAGACTATTAGTAAAAAAAAAAATACTGTCTACTGTCGCATTTAGTGACAGATACATTGTACGTAATTTCATCCGAGACAACTTACAGTTTTTTAGTTCTGTGTTTGTTTGAGTAAAGCTCACGCCTCACTGTCGTAGTTTGCATATTACACAGTTGTATGAACCCTAGAAATCATTCACAGTAAAATAGATATACCTGTTACATCTGAAGAATGTAGTTTTCATTTGACCGAGTTACCGTGACTGCACCAGAGGCAAAGCAGTGTCAAATGTTTGCTGCAAAAACATTTTATTGGTGACGTTTGATTTAAAAAAAAAAAAAAAAGAAAAGAAAGAAAATTGCTCGTATGGTGCCCTTGAATGTCCAGAAAGGTTTAAAAATGATTACTACTGCTAAGGAGAGAATGTTAACCCTTAAACTGCCTACTTGACATGATGTTTTCACACATTTTCAGTCTCTATCTTTCACTGAGAGATCAGAACTTGACCCAACCCGATTGGGCCATCACCACCACCACCATTCGGCTGATGTTATGTTATACAAATGTTAGACAAATCCACTGGATGTCATTGTGTCTTCAAATGGGAAACCTCTGAGCGTTCCCTCCAACCAGTGTTGCCAGGTGTAGGACAATTATTGTACTTGTACAATAATTTGGCTCTGTACAATCAGTAATCCCTCAAAAAGCCAAATGTACAATGATTTGACCATTCGGTGACTGTATGTTTGCAGCAGTTACTGCTTCACACAGATCAGTCCCATGTCTGTTTATGTATCAAAGCAGCTTTGAAGTCACAGGAAATGCTGCTCCAACTTAGAACACGTACAACGCTGTTCCCATTCAAGCGCCAAATGAACGTACAAATAGGATAATAATTGAACATCTGGAAACACTGGTTAGAGGGGAGGTTGGGGGGGCGGCGGTCATTTTCAGTCAAATGGTGGAGATGGCCCAATCATGTTGGATTAAGTTCTCACCTCCTCTCAATGAGATACAGGGACTGAAAATGGGTTAAACTCCGCGGTCGAGCAGGCAGGTTAAGAAAACAATAACTGTCAGTGCAAACGACGTAGAAAGTTCAGTTTATCATTTGGTAAAGTGGAAACACGGGTAGCTGTGGTATCAAAGTTCACACAGAACACAGAAACAACAACACACTCATTCCTTCTTTATTTCAGTAGTTAGATAAATTGATTTGCACAAGATTCATCCAGCTTCACTATTGAATTCTTTCTCTGCACTGGGCAGTTTATTATAATTTATTTTATTTTATTTAAAAAATTGTAAATAATTGCATTTCTATTAATTTCAGGTTCTAGTGGATCCCTGATGTCTGGTACCTACATATCCATGTCAATACAGAGTCATTCAGACACTCAGACACTAATAATCAGACACTATTTAGAACCAATCATGGATGTCACAAATCACACCTCTTAAAGTCAGATGATCACTGTTTGTCGGTTGGTTTGTTTTCAACAGTCTTCTAACTCATGATTTTCAACACAGTGAATCAAATAATGAACTGGAACAAGAGGTGAAGCTGTTTGACTCAAGGGCGACTTCGTCTTTGAGAAAATTATTCCGGTCCCTTGTGATCGTGCTTGATTCAAAGCTGAAAACACAAAGATGGGGTCTGTTACAGCATGAACACCCTGTAACATGACGTAAACACTTACTTTCATGCCAAAAGTGTCACTACTGACAACCTACTTTTGGTGTATTGAAGAAGGGCCGTCGTGAAGCAGCTGACCGTTTCGTCACAAATCCAGTGATCACGTCTACGTCCTTTAATTCCAATGCTGGACTCATTTATCACCTCTGTCTCTCCAACCACAGCGTACCCTCCAGCCCAGATGGGTCCTGCTGTATCCCAGCAGCCGTACCCTGGGACCTACACCATCATCCAACCCTCTGTGGTGGTTGTAGGCGGCTGCCCTGCCTGCAGGTCAGTACCCACACATGTTAAATGTATATTGTGGTGAGCGTTAATCAAATAATGTTCAGATGTCCACATGATTCAGGAGGAGGAGAATGAAGAGATTGATTATGGATGATACTGATGCTTTAACAGTGAACACATGAAGGTTCTGAGGTCACTGTGACTGAGCTGCTTACTGATTCCACACTCATCTGCTTCTTTGTAGTTTCACAGTTGGTGTGTGTCTTCCTTTGTCATTGTTGTCGTTGTCCTTGTCATGTGTTGGTTTCAGTGTGTGTGTGAGTCAACATCCTGTTACCCAGAAGGTTTCAGCCTCTCACATGTGACGAGCTGTTCAAGCTGCACAGGGCCAAAGGTCGAGGCAGAAAATCCCACGTGTTCCCAAATACTAGTTGGATTTATAAATTATCAGCAACTTAGGATGTGTGGCAATTTCCTGGTGCTAAGTGTAAGTGTACTAACACCAATAATCACAAACAAAGAGGAAATAAATGTTAAAATCCAACGGAGCCGGGCTGAGTTTGTTAGTCAGGTTATCAGAACTATTTTCAGTTTCCCTCATTTCAGGATGAACAAGTCACAAGTCACAGTCAAGATTGCTTCCTTCATCAAACATTAAGTATGTAAATTGATTTAATCAGGGTTTGTTTCTTCATTGTTTTAAACTGTCCCAAGAAATGTGTCTCATCTCTCTACCAAAGTCTAGTTTGATGTTTGGTGCGTACTCATTCCTTCTTGTGGCCTCCGGCTGATGTCAAGGCCTCGCTGGTCAGTTATGAGACGGCAGTTAAAAGTTGTTTTACAGTCAAGCTGTTCAGAAGACCTCCTGAAAAACGTCCAAACAAATTGCTGGATAATTTATTGGTCAAAAAAGTTCTGTCTATATATTTATCTCAGATTCTTGTTGAGTAAACTTTGTCTCTGACCTACACGTGACTGTTAAAGTTAGAGTTTTCTCTGTATTTCCCCAGAAAGCAGAGATGTCCTTAAAGAAACAAGGAAACTTCAACTTCTTCAGCATGAGCCAGCGAGTGAAACTTTCCAGTGAATTTGTAATCAAACCTTCACTTATTCTCATCAACTTTGTAGTGTTATTGCACGATCACTGCACATTTCGGTAGTCATGTGAAACTGGAGAGTTATTTCCTCTTAACAAACTCTTTTCACTTCACAAGTTTTTTTTTTTTTTTTTTGTACACAACATGATTGGTCAGTGGAGAGGTGTACTCTGCAACTTCACCAGTAGATGTTGCCAGATCCCACAAGCTGCTGTTTGATGATTTGTGTCTTGGGTCTCCCCAGAAAGGGAAATTCCAAACCTGAAAACTGGAGACATTGTCACGACTCGTATCACTGACAAACAAGACCTTTAATCCCACTTGTAACTTAAAAACTCTGGCGTGTGTTTGCAGAGTCGGGGTTCTGGAGGACGACTTCACCTGCCTGGGGATCCTGTGTGCCATCTTCTTCTTCCCTCTGGGTATCCTCTTCTGCTTCGCGCTGCGCCAGAGAAGGTGTCCCAACTGTGGCGCCACCTTTGGCTAGAGGGACCAAAGCACACTCATGTCGAGCGCTTACAAATACACACGCATACATGCACACAAACACTCAAAATCAAGTTGTTGTGTCTTTAATTCGGTTCTGTTTTTCTTAATTTTGCACATCGCTGCCGCCAATATGTTATTAATATGTTGTTGTTTTTACCATGAGTACTTCTTCATGTGCACATTTGCTAGGTGAGGATTTATTCTAGCATGTGCCTTCAAGATGCTGAGTCATCATTTGAGATTCCATCAGTCCTAGTTTCCTCTGATGTTCTGTGCAGATTCCTGATGTGCTTTTCAAACCAGAACCAACCGAGGCACATGTATGCCTGAGGTTTTTTCCTTTTTCCTTTTGATTGCTGGAACACTGAAAACATCTTTTTGTATGTAGTATCACTGAGCTCATCACAGCATTCATGTAGATCACCGATATACTAGATGGGTGTTTCAGATAACACATGGACCGGCTGTTGGACGTGTCCCGGCTGAAACGACGGACTTCTGTGTGACAGAAAACCTGCATCATTTCTTCTTGGTTTGTTGTTGATGTAATTCTTGGGGCCATATTTGCACTGACTGTCGATTCTTCTGCTCGATTGTGCTTTTCCAGGGCGAATGCAGACCTCAGGTACATACAATCTGAAACGCCCTCGACTTTGCAACCTCAATCACTGTCGGATTTAGGACTCACGATGGTCAAACATGGACTCGTATTTACAGAGATCCACTTCGAGCTGTGCTGAGAGTAAAAGCAGAGGAAATCTTGCCATGTGTATAAATCTCTGAATTTCTGTCTTAGCATCAGCTCCCTGACATGACCTTTGACCCCTCCCACTCACAAACACACCTTGCTCCTCCCAGCCAGACAATCATTGACTGAGAATGTCCCTGTTTCTGCAGTTTCTCCGTGTCTTTGTCTTCCATCTCAGCCACATGTATAAACGGCGGCAGAAGAAATAGAACATTTTGCTTTTGCAAAAACACTACGCACGCGTCTGTGATTGAGGTTCGTACTTTTTATATATGAGTTCCTGTTATTAAAAATGAGTGCTGCGTCAGTTCTCGACTACGTGCTTGATTCAGTAACTTTTGTAGTGAATTTTAGGCAGATTACATTCACTCCACAATCATGTACACTGATCTGTTGTAAAGCAAGCGGACAAATTAAAGAAATATGTAACATTTCTACAGCAAATTTGAATGTGTAATGTGGAAAGAAGATGCAAAAGGGTACACCCTGGTTTTCAAATGCCATGTGTATTGATTAAAGCCGAAATGATTGCACCATTTATATGATTGTCCACTCGAGGAATGCGGAAAGAAATATGTTTACAGCAGGTATGAAAAAGGGCCAAGTCTCAAACCTCTACAAAACATTAAGTTAAAGATGGCAAAGACAATGGATGACATCAGATGTACAAATGTGTATATACAAGGATTTCAGAGGTCCTCAGCGGTACATTCCTCTCATGTTCTATGGCAACAAAACATCTCTCCAGTCATTCTGAAGACCGACAGCATAAGTACACCTGCAGTATTTTCTCAGACCATTTCCATTCATCAGTAAGAACGTGGTCATGTCAAATATCACCACAAACAGATAAGACAGAAATATAAAATATATACTTTATGAGCAAATATATATATATATATATGAGCATCTCTTCAGTGAATAAAAAGTTTCAAAAATACTTCCACGAGAGAGTTTGCAGCAGTAATGGGAGCCCAGATTCAAATGGCATTTGTTTCCTGTCGCCAGACTCCTCCAGAACCACGAGAAGGTTCTGAAATGGAGACGCAGCTGCGGGGGTCTCAGGTAGACGGTACACAAAGGATGACGGTGGGGGGGTGTGTGAAGTGAGGATGAGCGGAAATGTGCCCGGGTCAGATGACTGGCGCCGACCGGTCATTGGTGACGGTGGGACGTAGCCTGACTGTAGCGAATGGGTTCCCCCCCCTGTGCAAATGCAACAAAGACGGGTGATGAGTGGGGATGTGGGTGAGAGGAAGGCAGGTCACCATGGCGACGCTTCCATGTGACTTACGCGAGGTAAGCGGGTGATGGTCTAGAGATGCCATTGGGCTGGACTCTCTGTGGAGAAAACAACATGGAGTCACTGGGACAGAAACTGGAACAGTGTTTTCACAGCGTCTCAGTTTGACTGCTGGAGGATCACATGCAGCGTGGGAAAGACAACATGCAGCGGCACATCACGGGACAGTCGGTGGAATCTGGACCTTCTGGAAATGCAAGTTTGTTTCACAACTAGTGACACACAGTTGGGTAATAAGGAGCAAACTTGTTGGTTTCTGAATCTGAAGATAAAGCGTTTTCACCCAAACTGGTCGAGGCAGAAGGCCGTCTCGTCTACATTTTAGCCTTCGATGTGACCGACGTTCCAGTGCCGAATGTTGGGTTCCTACAAGAATAGTTTGCGAAACGTGATGAGATTTGAATTGTTGTCTTTATGTTGCTGAGGTTGTCCGCTTGCACAGCTGATTGGTTGTGGATGAGTGTCGGCTGCGTTTAGGTTTATTTTGTGTCGTTTCTCCTCTGACAAAGAGTTTATGGCTTTGCTGTTGTTCCAATGACCTTTCCTGATGGACGTGAACAGTTCATAAACATATTCCTGCCATCAGCACACCAAATAAAATGGGAAAAAGCAACTTTTCCTCCTCCGACCACCTGAAACTCCTCAGGTCCCCAGGTCCTGCATAGACCTGAAGAGACGTTGATGATAGTGATAATTTAAGTGTTAGAGCCTCAGATCCACGGCAGCTACACACTACTCTCATATCCGAAAGAGTTTGTCCAACCAACACGCCACATCTTTTATTTTCATGTCGCAGCCAAAGAGGAACAATCACAGGAACAACAGCCAAAGCCATAAACTCTGTGTCAGAGGTGAAACCTAACAAATGAACCTGTGCACAAAATAAACACAAAAACAGCCACGATGAGTCAAACTGGGGGAGTTTGTATCAGATCAACACGTTGTCTAGTCTTCGTATGAAACACATGAGCTGATTCAGAAATTACTGAGGTTTTATCATTAAAAGTCTAAATTCACTGTCTGCTATTTCATCTGGAATTTGAGTGTGAGTGTATAATGTGTCTGTGTAGTATGAGTAGTTATTGCTGAGAGGTGTCACAGTCACGTGAACAGTCTGCCATCAACCTGCAATACCACAAACAACCCACTAGAGGTCAGGAGTGGACAAAGTAGCAGATCAGAGAACCTGTTGTTTTAATTCTCCACTGGAACCAGACACAGTCACATCTGTCCTTCTGCAGATGGTTCTTTTCTCAGCAGTGCCACAATCGGTCCCGCTCCATCTCAAACTAACGCTGTCATCTTTTCCACAGGTATCCACGGGCTCATTCGTTCCTTTCTTCCTTTCCCACTGACAAGCAGCTTTAAAGTAAACAACACTTTCCTTCCCTCCTAACAACCTGGAACGTAATCTCAACAGAAAACGCCAAACCAGTGAGGGCGCATTTTTGCATGTGACGGTGGCATGGTGACGGTGCATTCCAGGAAAAAACAAAATCTCCTTCCTTCCTCCTCTTACCTCTGCTTTCATCGACAGGCAGCATTCAAGAAAAACTCTTAGCTGGAGACTCCTGTCAGTCACCTCACTACAAATCACTGACTTTAAATGACCAGCAGTAAGAAGAGCACATCTTGGAGACGTAAAAAAAAAAAAAGTTCATGAAAACACCTGAGCGTAACACGAACACGTAACACAAGTATGAGAAATTGTACTTAGTTACGACGTCAAAGAGCAGTCGGGGGGTTAACATCAGGTTTTGGTTGAATATTGGTGGACTGTGTCAATGAGTGTAAGACATAAAGGTCACGTGGGGTCAATCGTCAGCCCTCCAGGTAGGAAAGAGTTAATACTGCAGAAAGGAAATGAGAGAAAAAAAAAAACGCCATTTGTCTCCTGACCTGTGTGCGTCTGCTGAAAACGACATCTTCTGTCTGTGTGACGGGTTCATGACTGAACTTGATGAGAAGAGACGGGAACACACACACAAACAGGTGCACTTAAGCTACCACAACACATTCCCATGCCCCCAGAAAGACGAGTGCTATGATGAATTCAACCAGAACCTTGACTGATGCTTGGCATTGAATGCAAACGGCCGCGTTTTCAAGGAACCTCCATAGCCACGTTGAGACGGCTGAGAAAAGACATTGTTACAGAATAAAAGCTTTTGTGTGGTTGGAGTTGTCGTACTCTGAACCCCATTCAGAGAAGCAGCAAAATGTCTTCAGTTCTTCATATTCCCATTTATGTCTTTAAATCCTGCATTGTCAAACCACATTATCAACAACAGTAACATCTTCATACAGTTTGCCAACACTCTCCGAGAAGCGGCCGGGTTTAGCTCGTCTTCCTACATAACCACATCCTTGTAGGTGTATCCACAACTTGTTTACTGTGTCATCCAATGCCAAGCGTGGTCAGGTTTCTGCACACAACGGCATAAAAAGCTCATGTGGCTCTGTGTATAAGTGTACAGTCGACTGATGTACAGTCGACAGATGTACAGTCGACAGATGTACAGTCGACAGATGTACAGTCGACAGATGTACAGACGACGCTGCAGATGTTGACCCGCAGGAGCAGCGGTGCACAGGAGGAACTGTCAACACGGACGACGGCGCGGAAATCAACGCACCAGCACGTCGACTGACCGTGTTGTGATCGGATGAGGAGGAGGAGGCTGCCGAGGGCGTCGGGGAGTGCTGGTGGTTGTTTGTGGTGACGGCGCTGCTGTACGACAGGTGGCTCTTGATGGTGTTTTGCAGAGACGTGTCGCTGTAATCTGCTGGGGGCAGGATCATAGTCGCCTCGTCCGTTTCCGTGTCCTGATGATGCAGGTTGACCACGCTCCGACTGCGGTACGGGGCGGCCGACACACTGGAGAAGACAGAGACGCAGAAAACAGACAACGGGGAGAAAAGTTGGACACGGAGAAGAAGAAAAGACAACCAGTCAGACCAAGTCAGTACAGAACTGTGACTCTTCTAAGGAAGTGGTCCGCAAACTAGGAGTCTGTGAGACATTGTTTGGAGGTCAGCGAAACAAATGACAAACTGAGCTGCATCATTAAACCACGGCCAGCGTACATCCGTTCATTATTTTTGGAACACAGGGGAAGGAATACTGACAATTCTGCAGGTAATTTAGTGAACATGAAGACACTGCAGACATGTTTGTTTGGACTCCAAATGTCCAGATTAGTGAGAGATTTTTGTTTTTTTGAGACCTGACACAGTCTGCATGTTGAAGAGTGATGGAATAAAAAGGAAAGGATTCATGATACATTAGGTAAAAGAGGTAGTTATGTCCAGTTTTCATTTGTTTTTAGGGGTTGTTTAAGGGCAACGTGCTACAAATCGGTTTTAAGTTTAAGGACGAGTCCTACTCTTCTGCGGCATGAACCAACACTGTGCTGTGGGATGTTCTCGGCGCATCCTCATGAGGACAGGAAGTAAAAGCGAAGCATGTGCCTCTGTGTCCTCCAGCGCTGGTTCTACTTCGTGTTTGCAGTTACAGCCGGCCGGCCGCCTCTCTGTGGGAGGTGCAGCACCTAAACTCTAGTTAGTCTCTCTAAAGAACCTTCTCTTTCTCATCAGCTCATCAATCTTTGTCAGCACACACCATCCTCATATTTTTTGCAGAGTGTGAGTGTGAAAAGGGCTGTTTTGGACTTATCAGTCCTTTTATTGTGGAAAGGTCACTTCGGCTGTGGAATTTGTTAATGATTGAGGAGACTGGATGGGGAAGTGTGTGACTGAGAACAATAAGAATGAAAAGGTTGAGGGAGAGTCGGCCTGCGGGATTAGACGTGTTAGCAGAGTAACTGGAGGAAGCTGAGCCAAAAATACAGCCGTCTGTAACGTGAAACCTGCTTTTGTGTGTGTGTGTGAGAGAGAGACAGAGAACTGGAACGTGGCGTCTTCTTACCTGCTGTTATTCACAAGCGGCTCAGAAAGCGTGCGGCAGTAGGAAGAAGGGAACCAGCCCCTCCTGAAAGTCACCGAGAGAATATGGTCAAACACGGTGGAATGTCTCAGTCTCTCATTGTGGTGGAATCTGAAATCTTCTCCGTGAAAACTGGACGTGATGAAGAGCTCTGCTGCTTTCACCTTTACACAGTAGCTTCTTCCATCTGTTCATGACAGGATACATCAGCAGGCAGAGAGGACAGAAGCAGATATTCTTTCTGTGCGTAGTATGTCGTATCTTTACTCAGAAAAAAGGCAAGGAAAGTTATTTTTTGGAGTATGAATGTATGGTACTTATGGCAATTGTGGTATCTATGGTAACGATGAACGGATGCTGCCACATTTGTCCAGGGAACCTATCTGAAGCACGACCCGTGGGATTGTTTGACTTAACAAATGAGTCTCTGTGTCTGGTAGACCAACGAGATCGGAGGATTCTAGCCACTGCCACTGTCACGGCCGTACACACACACACACACACACACACACGCATGCGCAGCAGAAAAATGACTGTACTCCACTCTGCTGCTCCAATGTTGTCATCAACTGAGGGATACATTGATGGGAAAAATTTGTCACCTTGATCACAGATTTAACTCTGGCTGGCGACGCAAGGATTTCAGTGAGTCAATGAATGAATCATCGCTTGACGGTGTCGATCAGGAGCTGCGTCAGAGGGCCGGTTGTCGCTGTATGTAACTCAGCCTCTCCCTCTCCATGTTTGCACACTGGACTACTGGAACACACCTCCCTTGGTCCCACTCATACTAATAATAAAAATAGATTTTATTTACTTAGAAAATGTGTTTTCACTTGTTTGTGTTACTGCTGAGCAACTGTGGATTAAAAAAACATGCTGGAAGATTCCCCACTGGTAACGTTGGTCAGGCGGTGTGTTTACTGATGTCTGTGTAAAGGTAAGGATGCACGTGGTCATGAGTCGGATCAGTAAAATGCTCCATCAGAGGGTTTGCTCACTGTGATTCAAATGTTGATGTTCTGCGGTGCATCAATAGTGTGTGTGGGAATCTGAATCTACATGTTGCCAGGCGAGTTGCTGGGAAACATTATCAAGCTGATATAAGACACAGAAAGACACCCCAACGTATCAAAGACCAACCCTCCTGCGAGACACGAAGCCAACGCCGTCACAAGGTGGCCCTGATGAGCACAATCACATACACCAAAGACATAAGGCCTTTAAACACTTCTTCCGCTCCACTCGCAGCGGAGAGGAGAGGTGGCTTCAGTTTGCTTTGAAAAGCAACTCACAACTTATTCTGTTCCTGGCCATGATCTTTTTTTTCTTTTTTTTTTTTTAGATGCATTTGCCAGGTAATTTCCCTTGGTAGTGGATGAAAGATTAAAATTCAAACCATTTCTGAGGTGCTTAGGATCAAACTGTTTTTAAAAAAAGTCAGACATCACAGGTGGTGCTTCTCTGCATGCTGCACCCCACAGGCCGCTAACGTACAGCCCACCCTCAGGCCGTACTCTTTGATTTCCTTATCAGTGAGTGGTCTCCAGTGTGTGTGTGTGTGTGTGTGTGTGTGTGTGTGTGGCCAGCATAACAATCAGTCAAGGGACCGTCAGGCCAGTTAGTCCTGAACAACTCATCACAATCGATAAAAGAACAGAGTGTGATGAGGATGTTGCAGTGAAGCTATAAATGATTTTAGGCAGCTGTGTGGAACGGAGTCTGTGTCCAAAGTACCAAGGAGAGTTTTTCTCCAGGTGTGGGTTCATGGTTGGGGTTAACCTAACCGTAGGCTTGACTCACTTTCCGTTCTTCTCCATTTCACCATACATCCAGCCGTCTTTCTCCTCAGGAATGAGCAGGATGATGACATCTCCCTCGTCGAAGCTGAGCAGTGTGTTGTTGTTGCCGGCTGTGTGGGGGAAGATGGTGCGCACACGTGGCTTCTTCGCCACGTTGTTGAGGCCGGTGGCCACCGACACAGACCTGGCGAGGCTGCTCTCGTCAACGTTATTGTGGTCTGGAAGGAGCGGTGGTTCAGGATTCAGAGACAAGGGTTAACGACAAGGGTTAACGACAACAACAACAACAACAACAATAATAATAATAATACACATACAAATGGAAAAATGGAAAATGAAAAAAAAGGAGCGGCAACAAGGATCATTTATCCAGTCCCACCCCCCCGAACATCATTCATACGTTCATACCTGTGCTGTTGGTTCCACTGATGGTGTTGTTGTCCTGAGTGAACATGCTAGCGAGAGGGCTGGTCTGAGCCTTCAGGGGTGGTGCAGGCGGAGCAGAGATGGTCTGTCACAGAAACAGCTGATGAAACATTTGGACTTTACAGGCGCAAACATAAAGCAGGATCTTTACCCGGATGCATTCTGTTGCAGTCTCAGTCACTCTGTTGTCTGAGTTTTGCATAAAGCAGCCTACATGGGACATAATGTCATGGAATTTTTGGTATAAACGTGCATTTTTTTGGACAGCTCGTGGCCAGGTCCTTTCACTTCCACTGAAACTCTGAGTCAGCTGTTTCCTCAGGTTAATGCAGCTTCCGTAGTTGTGCACATGCTGCCTACAGCTTTGTGCAATACCATGGGGAAAAAAATACAGGCGGAGATGCATTGATCTATATGAGCAGCGCCGACTGGTATGACTGACAAACCCCAGATCTCCCAATGCAGTTCACCTCAAAAGCATGTGCAACAAATTTATTATACTTCATTTCATAGGAAAACTTCAAGTTACCACAAAACATGACTGCACACATTAGCTTCTCTAGGTGCTGAGAGACCACATGAACTGCATTTTAAACTTGTGATTATGTGCTAGTCATCTAAACTATGAACTGGTGCAGAGTGACGTGACATGGCACATTTCATTTGATGTGATTACAGATGATGTCATTCACATTACAGCTGCTTTAAAGACCAGATGTTACTGCTTTTCAGACCATATGCAGCATCATAATATCACCCTCCTTGCTATGCAACCTGTGCAGGTGAAAGTGCTGTAAAATCTATTTAGATGATCCAGTCTGTCAGAGGAAAGTGTAACGTAATCGTTCACATTAAAAGATGCAGTAATCTGTTCTACCACAAACATCTCCGTCTGTACCCGCGTCCCGCCCATCATACCACACTGTGCCGTGAGGGGGAGGGAGAGGGCAGCGGGGTTATGGAGACTGGCGTGCGCAGTCCTTCAATCATGGATAAAACGCTCTCGGGCATGTCGGTGGCATCGTTGCACTGGTCCTGCCAGCTGCTCAGCTTTGCCGTCAGCATATCTCTGGCCTGTGCAGCAGGGGAAAGATATTAAAAGAAGACATGAGTCAATCAGGAGAAACGGTGCTCACATTCTGGTCACTATGGCAACTTGATGTTGTGGGTTTTGGAATAAATTGAGATTTAGTCTGAGATTCTCCACTCAACTGTTAAATCAGCAGCTTGAACTCAAAATCCCATGTTCAGTCCACATTACAACATATACAGCGTATATGAATGAATAATACACATATATATATATATACAATACACACAGTTGGGCCAATTACTAAATTACTGAACAGACAGTACAAATTATAAATCTACTATTGATACAAGGCCGTATAAACACGCCCAGTGTTGACTAATTCCAGCATCGAGGTGTGTTTTGTACCTTGTCGTGGAAAGAGGCGATCTGGTAGGAGAACAAGCAGTGTTTGTCCACCAGGAAGCAGAAGCGTCTCTTCTCCTCCAGCAGAGCCTCCTTGCAGCCGTCGGCGATGAACAGCTGCATGTCCATCTGACGGCTTGTCAACGTTTCCAGGCACTGATGACATACAGATGTGTCGCACGTGAATGATCCCGGGTTATTTACCATAAATACATATTTGAAGTCTTTACAACACGAAATGCAGCACTGAGATCTTTTGCTGAATAGAACGTCACCTTATCGTCCTGTCCACATGGTTTACAGCCACCTGGTCTCTTTCAGAGCTGCACTATACCAACAAGGCTGAAGTGATATGAGAGAATGAGTGTTCCTACTGTGCTAATCTGTCCTTTGCAGGCAAACACGCACAAAAGACTGGAGTTTGCTGTGTGCAATGATTAAGGACTGAGGAGCAGGGGACAGGGTGTCTGTTATCGACCCCGACAGTCTGGGAATATACAAGTGTCAGACTGTGTGTCAATTTGTCATCAGCATGGCTCATTTTCTACAATTTACTTTGTAGAGAAATCTTCTATTGGTCAAACGTGAGGGGGGGTGAAGGGTTTGTGTGATCTTTTTTTTTTTTGACCACATGGAGCATTTTTACAGTGAGACGTTCACAGAGAAGGAGGACAGAATTGACGACAACAGAGCAGATTCCCCACGTGCGCTCCGGACTGTCACATGACACACCTGTAACGGCTGTCCAAACAACAGCACACACCCATTTCTTTTCAGCTTGAACAACCATCCCAGTCAAAATCTTACAAATAACTGCGTGATGACGTTGTTCACCAGTAAGCGGATACCATTCCTGTGAAAAGTGGTGACTCAGATGGGCCATGTATTTGTGAGTATGTGAATGGAAGATTCTGGCGACATTGCAAAACTCAGTAATAACATGTAGTAATAACAAAGTAAGTAAGTTATAACAAAGTAGTCTAGTTGTGTATGTTCATTGTCTTATGCGTCTCATGGTCAAACTATCCAGGATTAAATCAACTACAATATTAAAACACATGAACAGTGACACAGAGGAGATATTTCTTCCCTTCGCTCACCAGGAAGTCTTTTAATAAAAGCGCCAATTAGATATAAAGGTACCACCTTTCTCAGTGTAAAAACTGGTTTATCTTTTTGGCTGCACGTCAGGAAACATGCAGCAACACACTCACCTGCACAGAAATAGAGCTGCTCTTATCACCGCCCGTCCCTCGATCTGTTTTCCTGCCTGTGTTTTTGCCAGCTGTCCCAAAGTAACGATAGGAAACGTTTGCAAACATGCAATTTACTTTTCACCTCATCCCAGTGATGAAACAATGGTGGTCTGGTTAAACCGTATAATAAAATCATTATCCTGAACAATATATAAAATACCAATCACGCATTGCACGTATGCACCTATTTAACTACGACGACGTGGGACAGCTATATACAGTGTGATTATACTGTGTGGGGACCTGCATATATTAATATTTTTACAGCTACACACCCACACTGATTTGTCAGCGTTCACCCGTAATCTCACCCTGCTGCTGTAAGAGAAAGTTCCACCGCAACAACATTAACTCACTAATAATAGATTGTTCAACTACTTCAGCAGAAGTCGGTTCATGACAAAGTGACGCCGCGATTTGTTCGTTCGTCATCTCCCGCTTGTTCCGGTTACAGGTCGTGGTCCCAGATGTCAAATGGGCCAACGCTAGGGTACAGCCTGGATGAATCGCCACTTCAGCAAGACAGACAACCACCCACGCGCACATTCGCACCTACGGGCAGGACTAGCCCATTAACCTCAGCCTGCTTGTGGAGGTGGGAGGAGGCCGGAGTACTTGGAGAGAACCCACGCTGACATCGGAGAGCATGCAAACGCCACACAGAAAGATCCCAGGCCAAGATTGGAACCATTAGATCTGCAGCTTTAAGACGTCAGGAAGTGAAGTTCATACCACACATCTCACCCTCAAACATGAAGGAATAAAAAAAAATAAATCCACAGTGTCAGTAACACAAGATCCTCCCGTTAGAGACGGTGAGATGTGAACTCTGAA
>CAAKHB010003284.1:20494-31945 GCA_901007665.1 Aeoliscus strigatus
GGAAACTCAGGCAGACGCACATTCTTGCACACTGTGCGAACAAACACATAGATGGTGTCACAACAGAGTCACACATACGATGCAGAGGATGCACACCAAGACACACACACACACACACACACACACACACACACACACACACACACACACGCACACCCTTTTAATCACTTTATGCCTGTCACCACGGCAGCGAGCCCGTTGCTATGGACTTCCTGTGTTTATCCCCAGAACTAACAGGTAAGACAAAAGCAGAAGGATGGCAACAAAGAGATAAGATGTGACACAATGCTTCAAAAAAAACCCAACAAATGGCATGGACGAGCTTTGATATACATCTGAGTGTGTGTAATCTTGTGAGTCAGACAGCGTTCACCTTTTCCTGGAGATTCTTTTAATCAATCGTTTGACAGTTCTTCTTCTATGTAAAAAAAAAATTAAAAAAAAAATCCTAGTTTGTAGTTTCTGACAGGTTGTTCCGTTGTTGGGAACTGTCTTTGGTGAATCGTCTGCGGCTGTAAGCTCCGGTGTCAAAGCCGTGACACGCCGTCTCTCTGGTGGCTGCGTTGCCCATCTCTGTGTCTGTCAGGTTTCTAAATCCTAATACCAGACTTAAATCAGATAAGAGCGCAGCAGTGAGTGTTGAGTCCGTAAAAGTAGGTTGAAGAAGGCAAAGAAGGATGGAGGAGCTGTGGAACTGCCGATATATGTGGAGAAAATCAAACTACAACTGAGTAATGTAGTGAATGCTAAAAAGGAGGCTTGTACTATTGAGGTTTAAACAACTTCATAAGGCAAAAAAGATATTTGCTTACATTTGAAAATAAAAACGTAGGCACATTTCTATTGTTTTTCTCTGAGTATTGACACATCAAAGCCTGCGTGGGAGGTTACACTGCAATAACTCATAAAAAATAATGGTAATCACCTCTGCAATACCTCCCCCTCAGCTTCAGTGTGTTTGTGTCAGCACGGCTGTTCGCTCAGCGAGACTCAGGTGAGATAGGTCCTGTCTTAACGTGACATGAACCCGAGAACACACAGTCGCACAGAGGCAAACCGGCCACATGGCTGCATCGACGTCAGGCAGGTTATGTAAGATCTAAATCTCACCTCATCAGTTGTCATTGTGTGCAGTTTGGGTGTGGCAGTGACTTGTTACAACACAATCATTTAACATATTACACATGCCTCGTTGTAGCTCGTCACAGGTCCCTACGGACGCTGGTTCCTGTCCTACTCTCGGTACCGTATGAGGTGTTGCTGTGAGCGGGACGTTTCGGTTTGAGTATCTGTTCCAGATTACAATCTGAGTTCTATTTAACATAAAATGAGGATAAAATATTCATCTTTTTAACTGTAAGCATCTATGAGGACCCTGAAAAACACTAGATGAATAAAATGTGTTATTAGTATTCATAGAATCCTTGTTAACAGTATAATGAACTGTATGTTTAAGACAAATTGTATCCCCCCTCCTGTATCCACTGCATGCGGGGGTTAGGTAGAGGTGGGCAGGAGAATTCTCTGTAATGTGCGATGACACATGTTCCCAACCACATTTCCATTGGCAGGTTGGGAACGTGTGTGTATTCATACACACATGAATCAGCCCGTGTGTAAAAAAAAAAAAAAAGAGCATCCATGTGTCTACAGGTGTGTGTGTGTGTGTGTGTGTGTGTGTGTGTGTGTGTGTGTGTCTCACCTCGCTCTCCTTGTTCTCGTACTTGTTGGCGTTCTTCCCTTGGCTCTTTCTCCGCAGCTTCTTCAGCTCTGCCCGCGACCTCTCCAGAGAGTCCTGCTTCATCTTGTGCTCCATCTGGTACCTCTTATACGTGGCCTGGAGCGGGGAGAGAGGAGACAGGTGAACGCTGACGACGCCAGTATGACGACCCCCCCCCCCGGGGCGACGCAACACATGAACTGGACAGAAATCGGCATGCTGTGTCTGGATGCATCATGTCGACAGTAGTTGCTGTTAACAATACACGGATACATACCGAGCGACAAGAACAAATTCACACTGGTCATCGAGTCTCTTCTTTAAAGTAATAATAATACAGTAATACAGTATTATTTAAGAAATGTAAACATTTGATATTTATACATTTACATCTAAAACTACATGAGAATGAGTTCTATTGTTTGTCTGCAGCATTCAACCTCACTTAGCGTTTTGTTCAGGTGTAAAAGAAAGTTCTCTGACAGTTGATATGTCCTCACAAATACGCCCACACACACCCATGCGCACACATGCACACACACACACTCACACAAACTACTCACTGTCATGTATTTGACATCCATGTCAGTCTTCCTCTCCAGCTCTGCTATTATCTCTCTGTGGAACCTTTTAAACTTCAGGTGAGGAGGAGGAGGGGGTGAGGGGGAGGAGGAGGAAGGATGAGAGAGGACGGGGAGAGAAGAAGACACACTGATGATTATAAACTTGACGGGAGGATGGATAGCAACAGTTTGTGAAGGGTGAGCAGGGGAAATACAGTACAGACGCAACGAGAGAACACACAGTGATTATTTGTGTGTGTGTGTGTGTGTGTGTGTGTGTGTGTGGGGGGAGTCTCATACTAAACGCACTCAGATGGCCACAGAATCTTGTCACACACACACACACTGTTGTTGCAGAAAAACGTCTTCAGTCCTTTTTTTTCTAACCTGAATTGATGCAGTGACTCATGGACTGGAGTCTATTACCAAGTCAACCCACCCACTGATCCTGCCCACAGCCACGTCTCAACGTTATGCCCCATGGTTCACTGTTTTTTTGGTTTTTTTTGGCAATTAATTTTTGTTTCCAGTAAGTTTCCAGTAAGAGTTTTACTGAACAACAGAAACATTAGCAGCACTGTGTGCTCCGGCTAAAAGGATCCGCTAGTTGATGCAAAGAAAGTAGAATATCTGAAGTAAATATACTTCTTCTGCATCTGGAGTCAGCACACAAGGAGATTTGGAATCTTGTTGACAAAATGAAGAGGTGTTACTTCCTCTGTGGGTTTCCTCTGGGTACACCCGTTTCATTATACAGACCACAAACATAAAGCCTCAACCCAAAACGGAACAAGTCCAACAACAAATGGATGGATCCAATAAAAACTACTTAGGCAAACTGCTCTGTTCTCTCTATGACAGTAAGTTATTGAATGGAAATATTTTTTTTGGCCGGTGCGTCATCACCAACAAGTTTGGTAAAAATAGGCACCGAAATTCAAAGTCAAGTATCCAATTAAAATAATTAAACTGTGAAGGCATCAACTGGTACCAGCTGCAGTTGCTGTGTTTCTGAGACATGTTGAAGCCTGCTCCTGTTTTCACCTCGGAAATGAAGTAACAGGTGCTGCTGCGCCTCAAACTTGTTGTTTTCCTTCCTCATTAACCTCTTTGTTCGACACTCTACGTGTCCTGGAAGCTCCTGTAGTGAAGGTGAGAGTGGATGGGCGGGGAGGCGAAGGAGGAGAAAGGCGTCTGTTGACTGAGTCTGCCAATAAGTGGCGTCTTGTGAATTGACACTCGACTAGTGGATGTTGGGAAATGTGCTGAGAAACAGGTTCTGAGCGTCACCCGACGTGCGCCTGGATGAGTCAACGCAATTACAGAGCGATTTCAAGAAGCGTTAACAGGGCTCCGCAGTGAGGACACTTGGCTGCAAACACTGTCAAACAACACTTCTGAAAATGTTGGTGAATGAGGAGCAAGTACGCTACCAATTAGGAATAAAATGTAATATGTCTCTTACGCTTTCCTCCAGCTCCAGATGAACCTGCCTGTGGACCTCAGAGATTCCCATCAGCACCACGCCTGTGGATGGAGAGGGAAAAGAAAACAATGGTGTGACTATTTCTGCTACAAACTGACGTGACTCCATAGAGTTTTCTTCCAATTTTTCTTCATTTGCCACCACTCAGGAACGTCCAATGGCTGCAGATTCGTTTTTGAAAGGATTTTCTCTTCAGTGAATCCAATGGGAAACAAATACCTGGTTTAGAAAAACTGGACCACCAACTGCTCAGCTAATCAAAACCAGCTGTGATGGCGGGCGGCCACAAACAGTGACCTTCTATCTTTGAATGTTGCTTACCAAAGCAAATCAGTTTAGGATTACTGCTGATCGACAGGATTTCAGTGCACGGCCCGCTTGAAAGAGGTTCATAAATATAAAATAAAAACGGTGGTCTTGAGATTAGCACTTTGCTATCAGAGTGTAGCGCTTCCCATAAAAATAAACGAGCTGAAATATCACAAACCTGAGAGCACAAATCCGAGCTTCATGGCTCGACGGCTCGCGCAGTTGAAAGGAGAATCATAAGCACAACGAACAGAAGGACAACGTGTGACAGAGAATCCCCAAGTGATTTCAGCGAAACTCCTACTTATGACGTGTTACGTTTGTTTAGGTCAGCTTCAAATGGCCTCTTATTGTATTGTATAAAAATAAATCTTTTGTTTTTGAAAACACCATTTGAGAGATTAGTATTTCAGAGATACTTGAAGTATAATGAACACAATACTATGTATGTAGTGTGTGAGTGTAGTGTAGCATACATAGCATTATGACCACTACTGGATTTTGTGCCATTTAAGATCAAAAACAACAAACAAAAGGGGAAACTTGAAGACCAACGTGCTATGACTTTTTCTTGCTCTGCTTTTTTTGTTTTCAGGGAGCAAATGAGGGAGAAAATCTATCGCCAGCTCCACTACATTTTAAATTCTAAGTTGTTAAAAATAGAGGATGTGGACCATCCCTGAGGTCGGTGTGGGAGGTTGCACCCCAGCTTCTCACTGAATGTTTCAATGTTTGTTATGTGTGCAGGTTGTTCAACACGAAAACAGGAACTGATGTGATTACGATCAGTGTTCACAGGGTCTATTTCTTCACGAGTGAGGAGCCTCGACAGAGTCCTGCCATATCCTGACATGGAAAAATGTCACACCCGGTCCCACGGCAGCTGCTCGGTCTGCGGCTGTGATGTGTCAGTACGGTCACTCATCAGGCGCTGACCTCCACCTCTCTGTCTGCCGACACCTCGTCGGCCCCTCCTTGCCTTTTGGCCGAGTGTGGTTCTTTCGCAATCCAAAAGATCCTTCAGATCGTCCCAGTAGATCTGTCCTTTGACACCGCAGGACAAGAGAATGGTCGTGGTGGTGGTGGTTTGGAGAGTGCTGGGTGCTGAGAACCGTTGGGATTAAAATGTAAATCAGCACCTAAAAGTCACCAGCGGACAAGAGGAAATTCCTCCAGGCTTGGTATCGAGACGAATACCTCACAGTCTGCTTCTCTGCACTTTGGTCGTGAGTCATGTGATCCAACGGGATCGCGTCATGTTTGTGATTGTATTCAAACGTCTCAGCTCCAGTGACGTCACACGGATTATCAGTCTTTCCAGTCGTTCATGCTCATTTGTTTATTGTTGTCACACGGTCGGTGCACAGTGTTGCCAGGCAACAGGTGTGCCCTCAATTGAGCGACGTGTGCTGACTCCGCCATGAGCTAACAAGCCAGACCTTGAGAAATCTGCACGGCCCGGTTCACCAGTAGGGTCTGAGGTCACGGCTAGACACGCTGAACTGAGCAGAGGAGTTCCCATTCGCTCATGCAGGGGGAAGAAATGTTGGCTGAATGAAAATTAAAGGTGCAGTCAGTGATTCTAACTTTTTCCTTTGTGGGTTCTGATGTAAATTATGCGAGCAGCAAACATGCTCTGCGCTGAAGAGCAGCAAGTAAAAAGTTAAAAAAAAAAAAAAAAGGTGAGACTGTGTGCGCTTCATTTACGTTGTAAACAATGTTTTATTCTGTACTGACATTGTTCCCAGGGAGCCCCTGTCCCTGTTGTAGGAACAAGGAACACCGAGCACCAGCAGGTTTAACATTACAACATTTCCCTTCACGCCTGTTGGCCATGTGGAGATAAAACAGTTACATAAAGCAGATAGCCGAGAGAGAACCAGATCTGTATGTGTACAAAATACCAAAAAAAAAAAAAAGAAAGAGCTTAACAAAAAAGATTTTTCTTGCTGCATGCAAATCAGCCCATAGTTCTTCCACTGTTTTTGACTGAGGGCTAAATAATCCTGGCATGGGTGAGAGCCACCTGACACACCATGCAAACATGCTTGGATTATGGAAAGTGGGCCGTTTGAGCAGGCTGGGGCCGAAGGCCGTTGTTGGTGTGTTGGTTTTTCTGTCCGTTTGTGTGTCTGTGAAGCATCGACAAAGCTCCTTCTGCTCAAAAAAAGAACGCGACGGGTGTAGAGAAAATTCCCCTGCAGACAATAAAATGCTTTACAATTATATTCCTCCTGATATTCTGGAACAGTCTTTGCTTAAACTAACAATATATTTGAGTCTGAAGGTTCCAACGTTCTGGGGAGTTTGTTTGAAATGAAGAAAACTGTGTGAGTGTTCAGTTTTATTTTCAGACCGATGTCAGTTTATTCAGTTCATATCTAACCCTGGAATGAGAGATTTCCTAACCAATGGTTCAGCGAAAACCGTTTGCTCATCCTGTGGAAAACGTCCCGGTTACTGATAAACTGAATTCCAACACGTGAAACTTCAAACACAGTGAGTTTTCAACAAACGCAGGGTTTTCACTGAACCTGCTTCGGGAGCAGGTCCCCCCCGGGTCCTTCCGTTCTTCCTGCTCACTCACTTTGACTTCAGACATAAACACATTCCCGGCGAGCGCTTGAATGAAGCTGGTGACATTTGAACGCACACAGGAGGAGGGGGAGTTAAAAGCAGACAGTAGGAGGACACAAGGCGCTCCGGTCCTCCAATGTCTCAAGACTATCCGGTTTCTGGCCGGCTACGCGCCGCTACGGCTCAGGTTTCTGACCGGGCAGCTTCACTACACGCATGACAAGCATGAAGCGGCATGAAGCGGCATGGTTCTGTGTTTGTGCTGTTTGTGTTGTTTCTAGCTCAGCATTCCAGCAGCCAGTCTCTTCAGGTCGTGACAGCACTGGATGTCACATAATCTCCTGGTTTGATTCCAGAGATTACAGGGATGTGTTGCACAGAATCCAGTTACAATGCATTTAGGTTGACACGCAGCTTCATTAGATGAAGAGACGGTCTGCGATGCTTCACCACATAATCCCACATAATGACTAAGCCGATCCGTCATGAGCCCACAGCGTCTCTCTCTGTCTGCCTCTCATGGAACACTTGAGGTACATCCACAGGTCAAAGGTCAGTGTGAGTCATGAAAACAGCAGGACTTCACCAAGGGGAATAGTGAAAGCTGTCATCATCCAACACTTTTACCAGACTTTTCGTTTGTTTATCATAAACAAGGACAGCCACACTGAAGTTAGTGTTTTTCATTAATGACTCAGACTGAGTGATAATAATCGTTAACGTTTATGCTCCGCCCCTCATTTCCTCTCCACTTCCTATTACAGGAAACATGTTCCAATCTGTGCTATCCTCAGCTAGTCTAGACTGGAGTTTCGTAGACAGATATATGTGTGTGTGTGTGTGTGTGTGTGTGTGTGTGTGTGTGGTGGCACAACTCTCTCCTCTTTCACCTGATTCTACGCACAGATTGTGAAGATGCCACTTGAAGCTTACGGATAGGGTTAGGGTGAAACTGAAAATCATTCTTCCTCGCTATTGTTTTTGTTAAGCTCCATCGTGACATTTCTAATGTCCTCGAGCTTCCAGACAAGTTGGATTATTTCTACCGAAACAACAAGAAGCGTAGATGTGGAGAATATGAATACAAAAGACAAGTGATGATGTGAGGAACGGCCAAAAGACAAATCTCCCTCCGAAACGTTTGTTTCCTCTCTGAATTCAGCATAATTCACTTCTCAAACACTTTAATTCATTGCGGGGCAAATATTGTAGAAACGTGTATATTCTGTTTGTCAGTGAGTGTTTCTGGAGACTCCTCTGACGCAAGCGTCTCTTCTCATTGTGCTGCTGGATTTAATTAGCACTTTGTCTGTTAATCAGCGGGGACCTGAGACACATACGGTGGCAAAATGAAAGTGTGCCACTTGTGACCAAATGTTAACACACCAGACTGCATTCACACTGCATGAGGGAGTGTGTGTGTGTGTGTGTGTGTGTGATGGCGACACTGCGGACAATCAATCAATACCTCTAATTTTTGAAATAATCAGGCAAAGTTAATAAAGGACTACAACAAAAAGTAGGATCAGTAGTATGAAGCCATCGATATTTACATGAACATCATTTAATTTGAGCAACAACAAACGGTGCAAAACATCTCTGAGGCCTAAATGATACCAAGAGTCATGTTTTAAAAAAGACTTTCCCCGTTTTTCCGAGCTGAGACCGACGAATAAGCAATCATGGAAACGTACCTAATTCTCTGGAGACAGGAGACACTGCAGCATTCTCCCCGATCTTTGCCATAGCATCAAAATACAACTTTCCCGCCAGAGACATTGCTGGAAAAAAAAAAAAAGGGTATAACCATTATCAATAAAAAAAGACTTCAGGAGAAGATGTTTGTGTGGACGCAGGGCAAACAGACCCACAAGAATGTTCTATTGAGCAACATGTTCAAGTTTTCGTGGGTAAACTCCAGTTATATGTTTAACTGTGCTTTACAGTACATGTGTCATCGAAGAGGTCCAAATACTCACCAGCTACTGATTTCTCATAGTTCTTTCCCAGGTTGACCAGGTTCCTCAGTCCTGGGTTGAACTGATCCATCACGTTCTGGGTGATTGGAGACGGAATGAGGGTCAGTCATTTGGTTAGTCACTAGTTAGTTAACGCCTTACTGCATGACAGCAGACGCATAAAAATAGAACAGAAACCGCCTGTCTGTGGCACGATACGCCGGAGAGCGAGCAAATCGTCATGTCACAGTGCTCCGCATGTCAAAGGTCAAAGGGTTTATGTACATAATCAACAGACGGCTGCATTTTGCTGCAGCATTCTCTCAAATATTTGTACCTCCATCGGTATCTGTGTCACTGCGATTATCTGAACTCTGCACAGATCTTGTGGAGGAATGGGACGACCTGTCACCTGTCTCCGACTGTATTCACTGGATGCCATGGCGACGCACGTAATGAACTGACGGTTACACATTTTTTGACAATGAGGCATTCTGATGAACAGACTTCAGTCAAAGTGTCTGCGGGTACTTAAACTTTACAACTGAGCAAAATATCTTGAATCGCGAGCGCATGAGATGAATCTTAAGTGTGCCATTGGCATTTTTATTCAGTGTCTAATCACGTCTCAGGCTGAGCACGTCTGTAATTATGTGAATTAGGGAGATATATTCTTCAATGCAGCACATTTCAGTATCTTATAAAGCGAAAGAAGGCTCACCCGAGTCCCAGAACGCAAGAAATGATAAAACTCCAGCAAACCGCAGTTTAACAAAGTTCAAAAGAGCCTTGAAATGATTCATGCCTGTCAATGAATGACGTGCAGAAGAGATACACTCAGTGACGAGAACGCATAAGGAATGTTTTGAACAATAAACTGGGTCATTTCATAAATAAACATGACTTTCAGTCAACTGGTCTTACAGGCATTGAACTCCATGAAACCTGTCCAATGTGAAAGCCAGTTGTACACTCAGCTTTGGCCTGCTGTCGGCTGGAGCTGCAGAGGTGACTGCTGCTGGGTCTTGGCTGTATAATCTTACCACACAACACACACCAGCCAGCTAAATAATTCAACCCAAAGTCCTTTTCCAAATTTCATGACGCAGAGGAGCCGCACCGGCTGTCCCGACAGGAAACACCCCAGTGACATCCATTGAAGATGGTTAAACGTGCTGGTTCCTCCTTTTCTCCAGCGTCTTTATTCACAGCCCCTGTCCCACCGTGCCACCTGTGGAGCCCAGCATGTAGACGCGTCTGCACCCTGTGAGAACCTACATTTCAAGTGCTTCCTATTCACTCCAGCATCTTCTGACTCAGACAGGATTTCACTCAGAGCTGATCAGGTGGACTCTTTCCACAGCAGCACATGAATAAACCTCAGTTCACTCTGCAAGCACAGTTCATTTAAGACACTTATTTAATGGCACTTGACTAGACCTGTAGTCACAATCACAGCTGGACTTGACACTGATGTCATCCAGCTATGACAGTGACATGAGGAGTTCGTCCTTCACGCTGTGCGAAGGAGTCCATTTTCACATCTCAAGGGTGTGGATGGAATACATCACTACAAACTCTCACCAAACATTCAGATGGTTGTTTTCCCTGATTTCTCTGAATTAGTCCCCTCCAGTTAACTCCACACCTACAGTGTTTGGGCTGGTGTTGACACACCCAAGGGTGGAGCTACTTTCTGCAATCCCACTGTCACCTACTACACCAAACAGAAACTGGAGGGTTTCTACAATGGACCACAGTGTTGTAAATATCTCTATTAAACATCACAACAAACAGCTCAAGTGAAGCTACCTTTCAGCCCTAATAACATATTTATAGAATGATTTATTGCATTTATCTTTCACAAATGACTTTCTCGTCTACAGAATTGAGCCTGTGTTGATTTGAAACTCTAAATGTTGAGAATACAAGAGTTCTTGAGTCACTGCAACAAGTGTGTATTCGAAAAACAAGACAAAACTGAACGACTGACAATAAAAAAAAGCAGCCGTTCAATGGAACTACGTACAGCCCCAGTGAAGGTGAAAAGGATGTTTGCACCTGCTGTGACTGTCCAGGTACCCACCTTGTACGTTCCCTCGGTGAGCCTGTTCACCTCCTCCGCGCTCCTCGACATGGTGGGAAAGAAGTTAGATCCTTTTCGACAAAGACAAGAAACAAACAAAAACAACGGTCCACCTTGTCAGCAAAAAGGGGGGAAGTGCCGAAAACTACAGACACTTTGAATTCCTCATAGCCGGCAGCAGGCAGAGCACACACATTGCACACACATACGTACACACATACGTACACACACACACACACACACCGCGGGTGATAAAACTGATGGAGGAGGAGGAAAAGGCAGCTGAGTGGAGGAGAATCCAGTTCCTCTGAGTGTGTGTGTGTGTGTGTGTGTGTGTGTCTGTGAGTGTTTGAGCTTCAAGAAAAACACTTGTAGGTGGTGAGTTGAGTGCAGGGGAGGAGGAGGACTCCAGGAGAGATGGGCAGGCAGGAAAAGGTTGGATGTCAAGTCCGAGGGAATAATTAAAAAAAATCATGAATGCGTTTCCGGTTGACTGTTTCAAATTAAAATAATTTGACAAAGCGCATACAGGAATGCTCTCCAGATATAACTTTCATAATAAAAGCACAAATAAATCGAGATGGTTCCTCCTAAATGCAAAGAAAAAAGTATGTTTATTTTTCTGTTGGAGGTTGATCTGTGCATGTACGACAGCATTACACACACACACACACACACACACACACACACACACATATATATATAAATAGAGAGAGAGAGAGAGAGAGAGAGAGAGAGAGAGAGAGAGAGAG
>CAAKHB010003284.1:37414-55226 GCA_901007665.1 Aeoliscus strigatus
CCCCCGCCCCCACACACACACCACCACCACCACCACCTGACAAATCACAGACACAATGTTTAATTCATTGCTCAGTGAGACACTGCATGAGGGGAAAAAATATCTATATTTATAAGAAATATTGTGGAGGAACTAGTTACATGTCATGTGATTTAATAACAAAATATTCTGATACATGAGAAATGACAAATGTGTCATTCAATTACAGATACTTAAAGAAATATACGTGAATAGATGATCTGCATTATCATTGTTGCTTTATATGTTTTTCTCGTGCACATCATCCTCCTGCCTCCATAGCTGTAAGTTTGACAGGTTGTGTTTGAATGTGCAGCGCCACCTGGCTGCCCGTTGATTTTGCCTCCAAGCTGCAGCTGATAATTTGTTTCTGGCACCAGCTAGCTTGTTGGTGTTGTACAATGTTTAATGTTGGATTCAGCAGAGAAATCTATGGACAGATTTACAGGAAAACACACAAACACAAACACGGTCAGTATTTGAGTCCTGATTTAGTATGTGAATGATGACGATATGTTAATTGGTGTGTTTCAGAGGGGCTGTTGATGCAGCTGTAAGTTCAAACACTGACACATGTCAACATTTGAAACAGCTGACATCATTCATTCAACATTTAGAGGTTTGTGTATTTCCACAGACTTTGACCCAAATTGCAAATATTCTTTCTTTGCACTGCTGAGATGGACAGAGAGAGACGAGCAGCTCTGTAAATGGCGTTTCATGTACCTTCAACTTCACAGAGATGCTGGATTGTTATGTTTGTGTATTGAAGTTGGAAGAACCAACAGAAGCGCACTGAAATTCGTTGACCTTCAGAGACATTCTCCAACTAAAACATCTGTAAAAGTAGACAGCCACGTCCACATATCCAGGCCAGGTGACACCTGGCGCTGACACCGCTGTTTGTGAGGTGAATTACCGATGTTGTTGTCCGCCGCCTTGTGAGATACGACTTCTAATACGAGCCTGTTATCATTTATGCTGAATTTACTGCTGCCGTTTATGTGAACAACCTTGAAATATGGGGCACAGTAAATTGTGGTGCTTTGGAAAAATGAGTTTAAATTCTGCTCGCAATCTGTCATAGCAACCCAGTTGAGTTAGCCAGCCACGCCTAGGGCCCCCAACAAAGTCTCTCCTGCATATCGACCGCTTTTCATTGTACAGAATATATTCATGTGTATTATCCAGTATTTTCATCTGCAATTCAAACTGGGTTTTTATCTATAATTTAATTGACACACACACACACATACACACATACACACAAAGAGAGAGAGAGACAGAGAGAGAGAGAGAGATCAGAAACTAGACTAGTAACATGTCAACAAAAATAATTCTACACCAAAAATCCAACCTGTCACCTTTTCCAGATTTCAGAGGCAAAATCAGCAAGTTAAAAGATATTGAAAATAAAAAGATTGCTTTTTGATGATTAAAGTCCTCCATCCTATGTAGCGTTTAACTCAATGTATCACACTCTATCGCCCATGGATTCTTCTTCCCTGCACACGTTTCACTTCCTTCATTAACCCTTAATAACCCAGCTGTCCTATCACAGTAAGCATGTGCACGGTTTATGTGATAGACTGCTCACTGCAGACCGTTTTCATCTGCTTCAACATACATACACACACATATACATCCAAAAGGATGGTGCTGACCTTGGATGCAAGGCTAGGGTTGTTGTTTTTTTTTTTTATCTGACCCTTCAATCATGTTGAATTGAAGCCTCTTGCTTTGTTTGCAGACTTAGAGCTGATGTACTGAAGGATGGACTGACTTTGAGCCTGAGGGTACAGGATGTCCATATTCATAAATAGTGCGCTAGACTGGCTCTATAAATAGACTGCAAGGATTTATGTCCACAAAAAATGGTTTTACGTCCCTAGATCCCTTTCCTGATTAAAGTCACATGATCTACTGATGTCAGCAGAGAGCAGGACATAATCACACCGGCAGGCATGTGTGTGTGTGCGTGCATGTGTGCGCTCCAAGTGGGCGGGGAGAGTTCATCTCATGGGGAGGAAATGTTGACTGGTGCTGATGCTGTTAGCCGCAGTGGAATGATCTCGATAATACACTTATCCACAGTCCCTGTGGGGGCCGTTGAGCCACCAACATCTGATTAGATTCCACAGAGATAAAAGGATCACGGCGAGTCACATGTCTAGTTTATTACTGGGTGACTTTGGTCGTCATCTCATGAATCAACATCACATAATAAGTTGATGTTTAACTGTGTTTAATCTTTCAGCATATGCCCCGATTTGTTCATGTTACTTTACCCTCTGTTGGCCTCAGATCACATCTTACGCTTCGTTTTCATCTATTACAGGTTAATAAACTGCATTTCTTTCTTTCTTTTTTTCCCCCAGATGGTGAAATTCACACAGGAAACTTTAAAATAGCTGCTCCTCTGAAAACCAACATTGCACTTCACATTGAATCAAGCAGGCTTCTGACACTGAAAATATGGTTACAGGCAAAGAGGGACTGATTTGATCACAGAATGTCTTTGCACGTCTGTGGCTCAGGAGCAGAGTTTTTGGTTTGATCCTCTCGTGCATCTTTGAGCAAGACACTGGACCCTGAACTGCAGCAGCTTCAGCCATAAATGCATGAAATTAACATTGATAATGATTCAGAGAAATGTTAAGCTCTCATTTCCACAGGCACAGTATTATACACCGGGATCAGGGTAATAATGACGGTGGACACAAATCACAGACATTTTGAAAACTTATCGTTACTGAAAACATGATTCTATAGCATCCACTCCTGACGAAGTAGAGGCTTATTATTCCTGCAGTGAATCTGTGCAGTTAAGTAATCGAAGCGCAAGGAAGCTCGGTATTTGGGATGTTTTACTACGTGGCATTGTCAGTGTTTTACTTTGCAGAATAAAGATGAATGAATATCTTCACCTCCCCTTCACGGGATCTTTGATCTGCAGAGAGGTGGCGTAAAAACTGTCATCCGGCAGCTGTTTCCTCTCCTGTGCTGATTAATTTGTTCACCCCTCCCTCTATTTCAACGGTGTCAACCCCCCCCCCCCACACACACACACACACACCCAGGCCCCTCCACCTCTCCCCTCCTGAAGACAACGAGCGTGGTGTGAAACTCTCTAAAAGGCGTGAATAATTCCAATGAGGGTGACATTAATGAAATGCATTTTGAGGATGCAGCAGCCAAACCGAGACAAAAGTCGAGGTACGCCCGATGCCCGATTTGAAAAATGGCTGCCAGACAGAACCAAAGACCGGAAGAGAACAGAATATTTTGGATGCATAATTTTGTAAATGCAGTGATACAAGCTAAAGGGGGTTTGTGAGGCTCACTGACGTCCAAGAAAAGAGCAGTGTTCAAATGCCTCAGAGAACCTCGGCTTCTGCACTGCTTTTCTTCCGTCAGGCTTTAATTACTGAGCAATTCCGTCCCAATTCTGAAACTTGTTTTTCTCTCAGACTTTACTACGCCTGTTCTTTGGGGCTCCGCAGGGACTCGGAGAGAGAAGGTGCTCCAAGCACAATGGCACTGTTTCTTTTTTCTCTCTTTTTTGTTTTTCCCCATCCTCTCCACCTCCTGCTGGTCTGTACATGTATCCAGTGACGATCAAACGTGTTCGATGGGATCTGAGTTTTAATTGCAGAAAAACTTTACCACCAGTCAAAGTTATGAAGTCAGATGATCCAGGTGGATGTGAGACAAGGCTTTAATCATTTGCCAACGAGCTGATGTGTCTGTCTGATTGTCAGATGGATTATAAGAAGGAAAAAAAAAAAGAAAGAATAAAATCCTCATGGTCGGGTGGAACACGAGCCAAAAAAAGATTTAATTTAAATTTGGACCAAAGATTAAAGAGCAGAACTAGAATTTTTCCTCACTTAAATCAACAGTTTTAAAATCAATTTCCCAGCAAGTGTCCTTCATGAATGACTGGGCTGGCCGGGGGTCTTCTCACTGTTCTCCCGCTGAACCATCATTTCTTATTTCCAGTGACTCACACTGAGAGAAACATTTGTAACCAGTGACATTTTTCTCCACACTCTCCACCACGTCAGCACACATGCATTGATTCGTATTGATATCCCAGCATGTTTCCACCTTAAAACAAAGCTTTTTGTCCCTAAGTGGGAAATGAGTCTTGGCCACATGAGAAAGGATCAATTGTACTGTTCAACCGTCAGCGAGACAGACGATCTCTGTCACGCTCAAATATTATGCTTCTCAGTTGAAATCCCATTGCACATAGATTTAATTAGTGCCCTGCAACACCTTCAGCGAGATAATTTGTCTTATACTCTGTATTGCACAAAACAAACCTGAGGGAGAAAGGCTTCAATTAAAGCAGAGGGCAATAATGTTTGTGACAATAGCAATCAGTTTTGCCATGAACACTGACAAGTGTTTGTTGGTTTCCCATCACCAGCAGACACACACACACACACACACACACCCCTCCTCCTCCTCCACCACCAGTAATATGAAAGCTGCTGCTGGGTTCACACACAGGCCTGTCATGCGGTTTCACACCGCGCACCGTCTAAGCAACATCCAGTGGTGACGGAAGTTGGAATCCTCAATAGCTGGTTGCAGCAAGAATGGAAGTTTAAAAAAAAATCTTGTTTGGTGAGGACACGTATTCATTATCAATTCTGCAGTGTTGTTTTTTTTTCCATCCTGGGGAATGTTTCCTTTAATAATTCATGTATTCACACTCGAGAACAAAGTGTGCAGTTACAGTAGCACTACACAGAAAATAACAAAACACACATTTTGTTTGAGGCCGTCGGGACCTTCAGGTGCGTCACAGTGTCATCTACATATGGCAGAAGATGAAGAAGACTCAGTGTTCCTCCTTGCAGCAGCTCCAATAATCTGCATGGGCTTTTTTTTTTTTTTTTGGGAATATCCAACTGGACGTCTGCCAGTGGAGCGGATTTCTCTACTGCTGGCACGGTAGAACATTTCCCAGATGAGGGTATGTGAGTTGTGGCCAGTCCCATAAACGATATGGCTTCCAACTTGATTTTTGTAATGAAATGACAGAATAGTTTTTTAATCTTTGTTAATCTGCATTAATTCCTTATAAAGAAATGTCAGGGAAGAACGGCGCAGGAGCAGGCCAGTGTCTGCACTCTGACCTCATTAGAAATATCATCATGCGTTAGTCAAACATTTTATCAGCTTTTCAAATGTCAACGTAATTCGCCGCTTTAATTGTCGTAACCCTGGAGCTTGTTCACTCGTTTATTGGATGTAAAAGGACATTCAACCACATGGCAGCAGGTGAGAAATTGAAAATAAAGAGGAACAAACAACAAATCTCCTTTTTTTCTTGTGTCCTTTCATTGTCGTGCTATTTGTCCTTCAAAAGCTGACAGAGTCCACAAACACAAGCACATACAATTCTCACGAAAGGCCATTAAGAACAACTATGCTCTGCATGGGATGGGCTTTCTTTTTCTCTCCACATTGTGCTGCAAATGAAGAAAATCATGAGCAGAAATAAAGCAGGAAAAATGTATCTGCAACAGGAAAAGGACACTGAAGAACAGGAACGATCAACAAGTCCGTGTTCACCCTTATTCAAACATTCTACGTTGTCCTGTAAGATACTGCATCTTATCTTTTCCTCCAACATGTATAACAAGCTTTTTAATGGCATATATACGTGTGCTGATAGGAATTTGGCAGGAAGGAAGAAACTCTCTGTGGCCTCAATCATTGACTCATCGTTGGTTTCAGGCATCAGACATTTTCCCAAAACACAAAAAGGACTTGAAACACCACAATATTCAGCATCGACATAAGTTAAGCTGCATTGAATTGAAGCACTAAGTGGTCCAGTGGTTTGAAAAAATAGATCACATCCACAGAGCCGAACTGTAGCGACATTCATGACGTCCACGGAGTGCTGCTGTCATTTGAAACCCCTCTGCATCAACACATCTGATCAGTCGTGACACACTTTGAGAAACACCCGCTCGATCCCAGCATCCATTCACAAACGCACATAATCACTACTCAGAGGAGGAATTAAGGATTGTCCTTCAGGGTCAAGGTCAAGCACAATCCCCTGCACCCCCCCGGTGCTCGGCTGCTGTCCACAGCTCTGCCGAGTCCTGGGCAGCTGTCCGACATCGCTATTAACCTGAGCAGAGCCAGCGCTTCCATAAAGCTGTTTGGGATATAGCAGCTGCTCAAGGGGCAGAGAGGCATTAAGTGTAGATTTACAAGAATGAAAATGTCCTTCCTGCCTCATAATCTCTGGTGTTTTAACACGCAAGACAGGCCCTACACTTGTAAACAGACACACACACACACTCTTACGTAATGTTGCCAGCACGCTGTGTTGACTTGTTCGGTCTCACACACACACACACACACACACGCATGCACTGTCACGTCTAAACAGACCTCCATTCCTTACTGGGGCTCATGCAAAACAATCAACCGTGTCGCGACGTCTCACAAAAACGAGCGCTGGTAACGTCCAACAGGAGACGCGGGAGCATCCACCTCTGCGTCTGGTTCAGCGCCTCATTGCTCTTCAGACAGAGAGGAAGTAGTTCTCCGCCACGTACGTAGCTCAGGAATAGTGTTCCACAGCACATCAAAGCCTGCTTGAGCTAACATTCACGACAAATACAGGGCAGCATTGTCAGTATAAGGAATCGCAACCAAAAGGGGTTGTTGTCAGAGAGGATTCAAATGAAAGCAGACGAGAAAACACGGCAGCACAAGTCATTTCACTGCAGCGGACTGATGCAACGGCGCATCGTCTCCGGATGCTCTGACTAATTTCAAGTCCTGCGAAGTCTTCAGGATTAAAACTGAATGGAAACCATCGACGCGTGTCTTTGAGACTACATAACCAAGCGACATGAATATGTGAGAAACCTCTGGGATTTCAGTGAAGCCAGTGTTCCTTTCCTTACATCACATCCTTTAGGACTCAAAAGCATGATCTTCACAAATCTCCAGAGCTGCTTTACTCGCACCACCGAACACTTCTACGTTAGCATCAATCCAAGGGACCACGTTGCCGGGCATGTAAGCGGAGCAGTTGGCCAGGCCCATGATGTCCACGGGCCGCAGCACTCGGTCCCACATGTTGAACTGGCTCAGCTCGCCAACGAAGGCCTGGGTGGCATCGAAGCGGCCTCCAACGATGTCCTTCACAGGGAAGCAGAAGATCTGATTTAATGACTGAACTTAAGATGAAAATGTAAACAGAATTTCATTAAAATGAATCAATTCTCTTTGATTTTCACCAAGCTGCCAAATGACGCTGGGTGTGTTTTTCCTTTTTACTATACTGCCACTGTGGAAATGTCAAAGTGTGAAGAACTCTGCAAACATTGTGCAATCTGCAGCAAGCCGCCGTGCATGGGACTAAATAGATAGACCTTATGCTCTGAACCAGTGATTACTAATGGATCAGTGAGCACAAGGAGTTGTCATGGAGCTCCACGCTGCACTGGCCTGCTCTCAGAACGCCAGATGGAATAATGGTACATTTGAGGGGGCAGATGAATGAGGCAATACTGAAAGGACCTGAACGTAGCGTGAGAGGAGCCTCTATACGTCCCCTCCCCTCGCTCCCTGGTCTGCGCCTCCGGCAATGAGCTCATGGTGAGAATACACACGGGGAAAAAAAAAAATAATACACCAAAACACACATGCACTCCTGCTTGCACACACACACACTAAAGCTTGTAATGCTCTGACCTGCTCCTGGCCCAGGATGATCACCCCGCCAGGCTTAATTGGGTGCCAGGGGGCCAGGTTATCCCCAGTGCCTAGACGCTCTCCATCCTGGTAAGCCTCCCAGAAACCATCCCTGGTTGTCCAGGTGATGCAGATGTGATGCCAGCGGCCGTCACTCACAGCGAGAGGGAGCTGGGCCACCTGATGGAGGGTTTTAAGAGACGTGAGAACCGGGGGGAGACGACCAAGGACAGGTTTTGAGATTAACAACTGCAAGTTTGAAACAAGGACGACAATTAGAAGAGTAAGGGCTTAAAAAGAGAAAGCCCTCTCCAGAGAATTCTCCAAATGGGCCCACGTGACATCGAAAATTTACATTACTGAGGTGGCATCAAGGGATCTTTCACAGCAGCAAAACACTGTCCTCCTGTATGCCTGCACTTTGTTCAAGGATCAAAGAAAATCTGTTTTTTTTGGTTGTTGCTTTTTTTCACCTGACTCAATTTCTCTAACGCGGTGACATCACAGTCCTCTGAGGATCTCGTTCCCCCTGCACGCATATCGTGTTGTTTTCTTGTTAGCGGCAGCAGATGCAGACATAAATCTAGCGTGGACGGGGGGGAGAGTCACTCTAATTAAAATCCGTGTGGCTGACAATTAAAGACGCAGCTGACCTGCTTCAGGATGCCGGGCGCTATGTTGAAGCCAGTGGGACTATAGGTAACAACGGCAGTATTATCATAAAGTCCCTGTCAACCTTGTACTTAAACACCATATCCACACACCAGTGCACTAAGAATATGAAAGTCACTTCATTTACATTACTACAGCTCACGTCTTTCTGAAAACTGCTTTAATACACAATGAGAACTCGGTATACGTCTCGTTTCAAGATGATACTGACTCACTGGTGGACAGTGAGCCAACATGGCCCTAAAACAGCTGCAGCTCTTAGAGGCTCCATCGACACACGTGCGTTTGCGTTTGCTTCTACATCCATCTGCCACGAAGCAAGATTGATTCAAGCGGTTTGGAGTAGTGCGATCTGGAATCAGCGCACACGAATCCTCTCTGAAATATGCAGAACGCTCTTCCAGAAAACAGCAGATTTGAGAAGCTTGGAGCATCAGATTACACACGCGCACTTGCCAAAAGAACACGGTGACGAGGGCTGTACAAGACCCATTACAGATTAAAACGCCTGCCAGTCGAAGTCAAATGAGAAACAGGGCCGCCATGTTTGACTGAAGCTTAATTTGTAATTCAAACGATTAGATCTCAGCGCAGAATCTCAGCAACCGAGTTACTCACATGGCACTCAAACACACAAACTACACACTGCTACTCTTTGATTCTGTGTGATATTTGAATAGTACGCACGTAAATCTCATGACTACCTGTTATAGCAGATATTTGTGCTGCTTCATAATTGGCCAATTAGCCGGTGAGTGTAAAGACAGAATCACAGCTGACAAGTGTGAGAGCTTGTGATCTTGAGGTGTTAGCTGCCTGCAGGAGGCACACTATGCTCTCTTTACTCCATTTCTTTGGGCTGTGGAATTCTGTGGAATGATGCTTTTATACTATGAAAAAAATATATAACGTATGATGTAACACAATGACCATCTTACTTTTGAAGAGTGGCTCTAAGAGTTTTGAGGCGAGTTAAATTTGCAGTGTTCCATGAAGCTGATTGTGACAACTGCGACACAGCTGAAGCTCTTTGTGAACAAAAGAACAAACATATGTCTGATCGCGACCAGAATAGATATATTCGTCTTTCCAGCTGATGCAAAGTTAAATAACTACAAACCAGTTTGACTAAAATAAAAAAAAAAAAACCATATATAAATAAATAGCCTGGTGTAAAGACTCTTTTTGAATTTTTTTGGTTCCTTCATGTAAAAAGGAAAAAAATCACTTAAAAATCACTTTTAAAGTGATTAATAAATAGGACAACATTTGCAGCTTTATCGACACCGCTATTGCAATCCACCCACTCAGTTTCTTATCGGTCCTTCGGTTTGTCGTGTGTGTTTGCCCAGTGGTTTCACACCTGTCTCCGTTGTACACATTTGATCAGGTATACTTCTCCACAAACACCAACTCACCCTGCCAGGGAGAGCAGAGAATCTCACCATGTAACGTTCCAAACTGTATGTTGTCCTATAAGATGCTTTGTGGGACATGTTGAGCGTGAGAACACCGATAGCATGTGTTGATGCAGAAAAATGATGACATCACAAAATGTGATGGAGACAAACTGTAAAGCTGTTGAGGCAGCTTTCCTGCTTCCTCCTCATTATTCTGCATGCAAACAGCATAAACAATGTGTCCCAGTGGAGCCAGTTATCACTGTGAAGAGCTTCAGTACATGGCTGTGATACTGCACATATAATCGTATTCAGTCTCTCCCACATCCATCCCCCTTTTTACTGTCTTTCTCGGGTTTTGCTGGCTTTAAACTTCCCTTTCCCTAGTGTCTTCTGATCCTTCACTCTATCTCTATCCCCCTCCTTGGCACCCTATCACCTCCAAAGTTCTGCAGCTTCTCTATTTCCTGCCGCTCCCCCCACCCCAATATTCTTCCACTATCTTTCTCTCATCTGTCTGACTTCAACACATGTATAATGCATGGTGAAGGGAAAACTGCGAGGAGACCTGCCTGTGCCAATAACACCCAACATAAACAGGACAGTGGTTGGTGGTGTGGTATGGTTTGTGTCTATGTGTATGTGTGTGTGTGTGTGTCTGTAGTGTTTTTGTGAATTGCATAAGCTGGCTCAACATACACAGTATTTCTGAGTGCAGCTACAATCTTGTTTCCACAGGAAGGAAACGAGCCTTCATGTAAGCACACACTGCAGCATAAGTTCTCTGATGAATTACTGTTATTCATGGGCGACTGCGGATGTAGGTCAATGATATTAAATTTATATAAGGTGCAAAATTAAAAATTCTGAGCTGAAGGTCAGGGAGTCTCCCCTTTACTCTCTTGTTATTGTGCTCATCGGTACAAACTGTAAGTGTTTGTTCCACCACAGAGTAGAGCGCATACATGCATTTAATTAGCATCGCGGGTGAACTACATTCATTAGCGTCATTATTCCAGCCGGCAGTGTTTTGAAATTCAGGGCTCTCCTCTGATGAGCAAAGCGTTGGTTTCTCATGAGGTACCCACCTTATCATTCACGAGCAGCTCAATGGGGTTGTTCCCCCATTCAATAAGGACTATCTCGTTGGCCTGTCCCGGCACGCCGTATGAGAACGGGGTTCCTATCCCTGGGCTGGCAGTGGACTTGAGCCACATGCACACGGTGAAGGCGTACATTTCTGGGAGGCTCTTCTTAATGCGTCCATACAGGTAGTTAGTACGCAGAGGGAGGGACACCTTGAAATCCTCAGGTGACTTGAAGGCATTGTTACCTGTTGAGAGATTGATATATGTTACACTACACACATTATGATGATGATGATGATGATGATGATGAGAAAGATGTTAGGTAGAGGGTAACGAAAAGAGAAGGATTAAATGTAAAATGAGGAAAACAAGGAGGAAAGTTACTAGTTTGAGGCAAAGACAAAGGTGTTGGGGGTTGGAAGATTCTAGTATATAAAATATAATATATCATTCATCATAATCTGAAACCACAGAACCATAAAAAAGTAAATAGACCCGACTCAAAAATCCATCAACCAGGAAGAAGTCATGGAAGTGTCTTTGTTTTCTTAAGAAATAATCATGTGGGGGGTTTATAATGATATATCATGGACAATAGGAAATGGAGGAACAGAGCTTTTAAATTATAAATCTGTTGGGCAGCAAATGAAAGATGAACAGCTTCAAGAGGAGAAACTGAGTCATAAAAACTAAACATTCGCACTGGGTTTGCACCAGGAAAACATGCTGCATATTTTACTAGTCTTCAGCCATCATTTGAGCAGTTTTGCATGAAAACCACCTTCTTTCTTAACATCCACCCAGGTAGTACAAGCTATTAGCAGTAGAATCACATTTTCAGGGGACAAAAGAAAATCACAAACACCAGCTGCAAAAAAACACAGTGGAACTGAGTGAACAGTCACGGTGTGTGACAGTATTCTCACAAAATTTTAAACTTAACCGTAATTACACAACGTATTGCTGTTGTGTCCATGACAACTGATTATCCTGAGGTTAAACGTCCTTGAACAGCCGCTGACTGAATCTGCTGCTTCAGGGAGCATACGCAGGAAATGTGCGATGAGTCTCTTTCCTTTGGGCCGAGATGATTCGAGTTATTTTGACATCTGCTATCAAAGTGATGGCCTGGAGTGTGGACATCGCTCTAATATCGCTTTAGCTAATTAATCATTCAGTGTTGCTTTTCAAGTCTTGCTTTCACAACCAGGAGTAGCTATCGGAATTTGCTATTAAAGCTACTTGCTCTTGAATGTTGAGAGATTTTTATTCATTATCAGAATTGACTAATTAGTGCTACAGAGACAGAGAAAAAATATCTGGCAAAAAAAACCCTGCCAATATTGCATGCCCATTGTGTCACTTACTTTTCTCCAGCTCTGTGATCCTCTCCAGGAGGGAATTCAGAGCACTCTCTGTTCGCTGGCGATGTGCTGCTGTTTCGTTGTAAAGCTGGCTCTTCTCCTCCTCCAGCTCTGCCACCTTCCGAAGGAGCTGGGTCTCCAGCGCCCCCAGACGCTGCCGGAGCAGTTCCCGCAGCTCTGGTGGCAGTGGAGTCATCGCCGGCACACCTCCAGCAGACACATTTGTGGTGGGGAGACGCAAACTCTGCTGCTGGGATGGGAATATTCAAAGGAGTGATGCGGGCAGGGAGGTAGATAAGTAAGAAGGGACGAAGGTAGGTAGACAGGTAGGTATGCAGATAAGTTGACGTGTTAGAAGGTACATAGGCAAGTACATTGGTATAAGGTTGGCAGGAAAACAGGTACGTAGGTTGGCCAAAAAGTGTGTATGCATGTTTGTATGTTGCCAAAGTAGGTATCGGTATTTAGGTAGAAAGGTAAACACGTGGGCAAGGTAGGTAGATAGAAATGTAAGTATAAGTAGGTGACAGGCAGAGAGGTGAGTAGGGATGCAGAAGTTGGCATGGAGGTAGGCCAGCAGGTAGGAAGGAAGGTTCATTGAAAGGAAAGCAGTAAGCAGTGGGTAGGCAAACAGGTCGGTAGGTCGGCAGAAAGGTGAGCAGGCAAGTTGGCAGGTAGGTAGAAAAGTCAGAATGAAAAGTATAGGTAGGTAGGCAAATAGGATAAGTAGGTATTCACATAGGTAGACATGTAAGAATTGGCAAGGAAGTAGGTAGGCAGGCAAACAATGAGGTAGGTTGGCAAAAAAGATGAAGTAGACAGGTATGACAAGTATGGGTAGGTTGGTAAAAATGTGAGCAGACAAGAAGGTAGGTATGCAGAAGGGAAGAATAAGTAGGCAGGTAGGTCGGGAGAGAAGTAGGAAGGAGAGCAGATAGTAGATTCTATTTCCATTTAGCACCATCGTTGTCCACACAATGGCCATCAAACCCAGTGTGTTTCTGTCGGCGACGGTGACTGGTGACCTGCCAAACCCCCGTGGCCGCACTGGGTATTAAAGGCAGGCTGTGTGCGTGTGTGTGTGTGTGTGTGTGACGTCACTCACACCGCTCGTGATCACAGATGGTGTTTGAAAGCCGACAACAACTGCGCAGGCCGCAGCTAAGACTTTTTTTTTTTTTTTTAAGTTGGTGTACTCACTATCATCTGAAATGTCCTCAAATGTTCATCTCTAATGCGTCGATGTGTCTGTCTGCCTCCATATCTGGATCCAGACACGTCCGCCGAGTTTGATTAATCTGTCCTGGCACAATGGAGCCGTCTGAAAAGCTGAAATAAGAGGGTCCCTGCTAATCTGACACTGGGGGCTGATGTGAACAAACCCAACGCCCTGGATGCTGAAACGTGCGTGTGCTTGTAATAAGTGAGAGAGGTCCCGTGTGTAATCAGCATCAAAGGTCATTTTGCTGAGCAGATGCAGATCAATACATATATATGATTAAAATTCAAAAGACAATTCTCACATCTGCAGCACAAACACAATTGAGTCAATGTATAGTATTAAAGCTTCCAATCAAACAGAGCGGAGGGGTGTGGGGGGGGGGGTTAAAATGATTGATGGAGCAGCAATGCAGCACAAAAGCCTGTATAGAACATAACCTTGGGTTTAGGTCTATGCAGTTGTTTATAGTAGTGGAGATGTCAGATGGTGAAACATGCTCTTCTCTGGAGTTTGTGTCCACGTTAGGCTGCATGTGTTTGACTCTAGTTGACCTGAATGTGAGTAGGACCTGATCTGTAGGCCCGAGGGGCATGAGTAAGGTGTCCTGGGACTTCACCAGCAGTACGTGTCCGCAGGTCAAAGGTCGCACAGTTGTCAGACACATACACCATCAACGTTTGAGTCCATTTCCAGCTCCAATGCCTCTACTTCTGTGAAATCTACCGGAATGAATTTCATCAGCTGGCATGAATAATTACTCTCATGACTGCACCACACACACACACACACACACACACACACACACACACACACACACACACACACACACACATCTAACTTTTTGTTGCTATTGATTAGACTTGTTTGATGTCTTTCACCATCACAGTTGGTCTTCACAGAAACCCAGTGATGTGACTCTGATCTGAGATCCTCCAGAGTCCTGATTATGAGCAGATGGGTTTGCACAGCTCTGGGGCTTTGAGAAGAAATAGTTCATGAATGACCAAAAAAAAGAAAAAAAAAACGATGCGCCTTTTCTGCATCTTCCTCTTACCTCCAAACTCTCCAGCCGGCCCTTGAGACTCTGCATGGTCTTCCCCAGCTGGTCTATCGTCTCGCTGGGGTCCCGGGGCAGGTCCCCCATGGTGTTCTTGCCGTGCTCCTTCCGCCGGGAGCCCTGACCCCGGGACTTCCCCTGCGACGACTCGTCCGCTGCCGCTTCGCAGCGCGCCAGCTTGGAGTTGAGCTCTTTGATGGTTCCCTGTTGGCTCACGATGGTCTCCTTCTGCTGGAGAATGGTCTCCCGGAGCTGGATGATAGTGTTCCGCAGCTCGTCCTCCACAGGGCTGCTGATCTGGACGCGGTTCCCCGTTGGACCGTACACGCAGCCCGGCTCCGCGCCGGGGGGGATGGCGTTACACACGAAGCGGCTACCTGTGGCATCCTGGGTGCGCGCCGTGCGTCCGCTGACCACGTACAGAAGTCCCGCTATGAAGAGCAGCATCCCGACCGGGTGGATAAATCCCACGACAAGTACCGAGAGGATCTCTGAAATCACTGATTAACGTCCAACAACAAGCGGTCATTCAAGTGTGTGTGGACATTCTTCTGGATGTCCACAATGTGTGTGTGTGTGTGTGGGGGGGGAAACAAAGTGCAAACAAAGTGTTCCCTGTTAAAAACAAATAAATGAGAATCCGCATTGGGAATCATGAATCACACGTCCAGCAGCCACATGTTCCGTCTGAAAACCCACAAATCTGATCGGCAACCTCAAACTTTCCTCATTGTTTTTTTTAATCCTTCCCTGAAAAAAAGTCTGTCGAATAAAAAATAAAATAAAATAAAATCCCCAGTCAGGAAGGTTGCAGAGATGATGCTTGTGTCTTCGTCGGTCGGTTGGATTGTCAGTGAGAGGAGCTGAGCAGACAGACAGCGACGCTGCTCAGGCGGATTATTAAAGGGAGGTGCGCTCCGGCGCTTCCGCCCCTCATCTGTGCGCCGCGCTCATCCGGCTCCAGCCTGCGCCATCACCGACTCCCGCTGGATTCCGGTCTGATCCGTCTCATTCACCGTTTTTATCAAATGAATGAATGTGATGTGACGGGGGAGTGAATGAGGTCAGCAGTGACTTACAGGACTACGTAAATACTGAATCAAATCTGAGTCTGATGTAAGGCCCCCTGTCATCATCTGGGGTGGGTGTAGGAGGAGGTGGAGGTGTGCGTGTGTCTGTGTGTGTGTGTGTGTGTGTGTGTGTGTGCATCAGACAGGTTACAGGTGAAATCCAACATCTTAACATGGTTTACTTCCATTTTTGAATATTTCAAGATTATAATTGTTTTGGTTTCTAATTTTATTCCGTTTTAGTCCACAAGTGACACATGCTCCTTTAATCAATCTTGGCCAATCTACTGTAAAGTAACCTGATGAGTCATATATTTACTGTGATTAGTCACATCAGATTCTCCACCAGACTAAGGCCACCCGATGTATGGAGAATATAGCGATGCCCTGTGACACTGCTCTGATCAGTCAATGACCCTGCTCAACAAAACCCTCTGAGCCACAGTCCTCCCAACATCACCGCATGTATCCAGGCTCCAGACCACTTCCCGTGGTGTCTGCTTCCGAACAGAGTCCAGGCACCAAAGATTTACTTGCAGCCTCATTAAGTTCTCTTATTATTTTCATTCTGAGTGACACACACACACACACACACACTCAGAATCTATTTGAACTACATAACAGGTCAGATTTGGTGGAAGATGAAACTTTAAGGGAACATATCTATGGTTCAAAGGGGACGTTGATGAATCAAACCCAGTACCCGTGCTTTCTTTCACAAACACACTCCCATGCACATATTCTACCTTCTGCTATGAGTCTTTACAATTGGAATTGAAAGCTTTTATATCTCTTCCCTGAAATGTGTGAGTGAACCTTGTGTTGCTTTATAAAATTCACATTACGCTGTGATAATGTGATGGCTCAGGTAAAACAGCATTAAGGCCATGTTGAATAAAGATGTGTCTTCCACAATGAAGGCTTTATACATTGGAGACTTTTCTTTTTTCCCACTCTTCTATTTTTGACACAGTGCTCATCTAACAACTCATTTTCTTTCTAGGTTGTTGGTGGGACACACAAAAGCTGCTGTTTGTAAGGAATCTCCTGTAATTAATGTAGCTCAGCTTTATTGTCATTAAACAGGAGTACAACACAATTTTATTTTGGCAGCATCTCTCATAGCAATTATACAGTCACTATACTAAAAAGGTTAAAAGGTCAATATATTAAAAGGTTACATAAATCATAAATAATGGATTTGAGATGCCCATTCATTAATTAAGCCTGCAAACAATCACTGAATATCAGTTGGCTAAATATTTTGGTGGCAGCTTATGGTTTTGATAAATTATAATACTCTTTGATGTGAGTGTCAGCTGCAGTACAAGCGAGATCAATGCATCCATCCAAAAAGGGAAGTGAATGTGTATAATCTTCAAACTGTAATGTGACAATAACATCCAAATCCAATCCCTCCAGAAATAAAGCTCAACCCCAGTACCCACATTTCATGTGGAAACATGTCAAAACTTCGAAGAAAATGAGGAGCTCAAAGCTTTTTCGGGATGGGATCTCTCAAAATAACCAAACGACATTTGGAGGAAAGAAAGAAATGTTCTTTTGCTGCCAAACATGTGGCACGCTGTTGCATACGTGATTTGATATTATTTTTCACAAACACGTCTTTGTAAGAGATCTGCAGGCAAACATTTGTCAGAGGCAGAAGAGGCCATTAGCCGTGTTTGTGATGACAGACAGCAAGGACGTTCACAGCAGGTTTTTCTTTGGATATCAATTATTATTTTGTCAAACTATTGGAGCAGACATCTGTCAGATACCTACAGAGAATTGTACAAAATAAATCATTTCAACGCCAAACGTCAGTTCAGTGCATATTCTGATCCAAGCTAGAATTTTCCCCAAAACTGCCTGTGAAGATGTTTCCTTAGAATCTGCAACAGTCCTGGAGGATGCTGTCTCATCGTTGTGTGCAGGATTACTCGGCTGCCCATCAGAGCCGTCATCTCCTATCTGTTTGCCAGGTCTGAGAGGTAAATGTCAGCCCGCATTGATGCACACTCAGTATCCCATGGACACACACGGCACTGGAAAAGACCAGTCACTTCTGTGAAAGGAGGCCTAATATGACAGGTCCCTCAAGAGAAAGGGACAGGCTATCACCATGGCAACCTTATCTCCTGGCTGACCTGCTACCCCCCCCCCCCCCCCCCCCCCCCC
>CAAKHB010003284.1:55246-87334 GCA_901007665.1 Aeoliscus strigatus
ACCCCCCAACTCTGAGCAGGGAGCTGGCAGAGGTGAAGTGGGAGTACTGACAGGGCAGAGATGACAACTTTCACTTCAAAGTTGATGGGATGAAGTTATTTCCCCTTTCATGTTGCAACTGGTGAGCACTGCTGTGAAGCAACTTTACTTTTTTAAAGTGCTCTCGGTCTTTCGGCGCGGGTTAAGGAGTCAGCAGGGATTGAATGCTTATCCGACGTTGAGTCTTCCATCTAAATTAATGCATTTAAGTTCTAAGTTGCTTCACTCGTCCTTTCACACGAGGAAATAAGTGTGTTTGTCCACACAAAGAGAAGCTCAGCTCAAAAACAACTTGTTATTAACTAAGATTACAGATTACAGTCAAACATTTTGAACACGTTCTTCGCTATCTTGAATAACTTGACATTACTGAAATGTTCTTCCAAGCAAAGGGAAACATTTTAGAAATGAAGATTCTCTCCCACATATATGACAAAATCTAAATTTCTTTATGTCCGTGTTCCTTCCTTCCTTTTCGTATTTACTTCTAACCGCTTAAAGACACATGCGTGCACGCACGGACGATAATTTTAGACAGCACCGACGTAAAGATAAATGTAATGTTTCATGACCAGCATCTGCTCACCTGCTCTAGTGTGATGTAACATAGGGTGACCGGAGAAGACACCTGAAAAGGGTTGATGAACGATAAAAAAAGAAAGAGAAGAAAAAAGAGAGGCGATATCCTGACCTGCCACTAACCAGGAAGTTAAACAATGGCTGTCAGCATCTGCATGTCAACAAGACTTCAGATGGGGAAACAGTCAGTCACAGTTACAAGAGCAAAAGTAAGCGAGAAGGATTCCATATATTTGTACATCATGTTTCAAGTGTGTTGTCTCAAGACGGTGTGACATCACCGTGTCCAATGAGTCCTTGCTACGAGCTCAAGAGCAAAGGCTTCACATTCAAGTCACCTCATGTTTCGTGAAAATTCTATTTGTCCCCTACACTGTAGAATTTCATGCAGTTACATTCTCCGGGTCAACTGCACAGGAACCCAGGAAGCCCGGAATAGCACCAAGGAAGTGACACAAAGACAAAGGGAAGGTTGGTGGACGTGCAAAGAATGGCGATAGAGAGGACGCATTACAGCCTGATGCCTCACAGGGGGATGAAGAGGAGTTTGTAAGTCAGTTCAGAGCCTCTGACTGGAGCCGCACTCACTCCACATGACACAGTGCCACGGTCTGATCACTCACTAGTCACAGGGTCCAAAACGCGGAGAATCTCTTCCTGTTATCTCGCCATTCCCACGACCAAGGCCACCTGCTGCCGACTACCTGCTCAGCGGCGTGCTGGCGGCCGGTGGCTTAGTGAATCACAGTCCAACCGAGCTGCCAGAAACACAATCAAATCCTACGCCAGCGAGGCAGCGCGCAACCTATTTCTATGTGAAGGATGCACATGAACCCAGGTGTGCACAACAAAGCAATTCTGACTCAAAAGGACACGTAATAAATGTGAAATCTGTGAGTCAGATCACAGAGGCAAGAACTCACTTCAGTCACGTGCCTGCATGATATTATGCATGCATGTCGTACACAGAGGAAAATATCAAATAAAACCAAGTGGAGAACACATGGGTCCTTCTCAGCGACAAATGTCGGACATTTTGATATGTTTGCCGACAGGTGGATTCATCTTTCTTGGACTGACGGGTGTGATGAGTGACATCTTAATTTATTTACTCTGCAGTGTGCGGTGAATTTATATTTAAGACTTTTTTTTTCAGTATTTAGACTGTCAGGTCCCGGCCCACTGATTTGCACTGCTGCGGGGCACCTCTGCTAACTCACTGGCACTGTCTCCCATGTCGCATTTCATAACGAAGCGAGCTAGCCAACAGTATGTCGCTTCAGGATGACTTTGTGGGGGAATAATCATGTTTCGCGACACACTCCCCGCCTGCCGCTGTCGTTCAGCGGCTCTTAGTATCAGCTGTTGGCCCCCAACACCACTAAATATGAGAGGAATATCATGAGCTGATGATGAGGTGCTTGTTAGTGTGTGTGTGTGCGTGTGTGTGTGTGTGTGTGTGTGTGCGTGAGCTTGGCAATATGCTGCTGGCTGCTTGTAGGCGAAGCCTTGGCATCTGCAGGCTGTTCATCTCTGCTGCTGCTGTTATGTGCTGTTATGTGTTTGTATCAGAATCAGTTGGAAATGAACGACTTATAGAGGCTGATTCAGCTTGTTGATCACCGTTTGGCGTTGCAGCGTACTTTGGTGTTACACACTCCAAAATATCCTCAGGGGTGGCCTGTTTGCATTCATCCACTTCAGTTTACTGGCTTTTCATTGGGTACAAGGTGGCTGCGGCCCAAGATGAACACACTGCTGTCTGCTTGTATTGTTCACTACGTCCACTGCAAGTGAAATGGCCACTTTGGTGTTTTGTGCCGCCAGCCCACACACTGTACATCCCACATAAAGGTGTCAGCGGGAGTTTATTGTCCCTCACAAATCTCAGAGGCAGGCGAACTTTGCTTACAGTAAAACTCCAGGAGCACTTTGTTTTCACCCCTATTGAAGTGAAGTTTTGTGCAGCTCACCAGACGAGCTGACGGAGGAAACAAACGCTAATCTCTGCCACCGGTGCAGGGTGACACATTCAGGCGAATTTAGATGATTATCTCTCCACATGCGCATAGTTATCAGCATGTTATGCTGCAGTCACACTGAATGTGGGACAAACAACACACATAAAAACACTGATAGACCGTTTTCAAAAGCCTGAAGATTACTTTGATGAGGAGTTTTGGCAATGAGGAGGGGAGGTAATCTTTGTCGTTCCTGTGGAGTGTTACTATACAAGGTCTTGTTAGAATCTCTTAAGTGCTGAGGACTCATGAGGACACTGGGATTCAGGTCCATTGTTGAATCAAGAATAAAGGGCGACTGAACTTGAATGTTTGGCCTCTCTGACAACATATCTACAACTATGCTTTGTTGTTATTGATTCAGTCTTCGCTGGGTTTCAATGAAATGCACAGATGTTTGCGGTAGTTCTTCATTCTTGCCTTTGCATTCACACTGTCACTGCCGCTGTGTTGGATTTTTCTGTTCAGAGGTTAACGATCATGAAAATGCGTCAAGGCTCACAGGTTTTTTTCAACCACTTCCACCGCTTTCTTCCTTTCTGAGCCGTTTGCAACATTGCTCTCAAGGCTGTGGATGTTGCATCACAGGGCGGCAGGGGTCTAATTCACAATCTGTGGCATGTTCACACACATGTTCTCATAGACCGTCTCATGAATGAAAACAAACAGGGTGGTTGACAGGTGTACGTTACATTACATTACATTTGGATGCTGCCAAAGGGAACATCCGCCCACAAACATACGGGTCACCGTTAGCACCTGACTAAGACTGGGAGTGCGTCAGTGTGTAATCGTGTGAGAGTGTGTACTTCACGACTTTGTCGATAACCATAAAGAACTCCATTAAACAACTTGCTAAGTTTGAATTGCTCCATAAGTCGTCCAGTGAGAGTCCTATAAAACAGTCTGAGACCTCACAGTCCGACCCGTGTGCATAATAATAATGGATACTGACCTGTTATATGGGGAGAGACTGTTTCATTCATTTTATATTCTAACAACTGATTGTGTTTGGGGATTGAGCAGCAAATATCAGGGACAACCTGTGATGGCCTTGTGACAAACTTTAAAATAAATAACAGAATTTCAATTAACCTTCAAGTGTAGGAGAAGTCAGACTGACAAGTGCTCAGGAGCATGTTTTCAAGGTGATGCAGCTTGTTTCAGTAAAAGAAGTTAGAAGAAGTCATTTTACATGAAACGTTGCAAACACACCCGAAACTTCCTATGCTGCAGCAGGAGATCAGACAAAAACAAACACTTTTTGCCATCTTTGAAAAAACAGGTCATTATGTTTGTTATATCGTACAAGTTTGACAAGTATGGATGTCTTGTGAGTTTTGGATGTCTTGTGAGTCTATCACTCGCAATGCTGGCTGTTGCCATAGCGACATGGCGTGGCGTCTATGAAGGCTACGGGGAGCGGGGGCAGTTTTGAGCCACAGCAGAGAGGACTCGGGGGGGTCGTCGTTCTAATTTTCACGTTTCAACCAACTGTTTAGAGGAAAGTCCAAAGTGTTTCCGATGTGGAGTGTTGTATTCATACACTGATGGCAGAAACTTCTACGTCATCTGGACACAAGGTCGATGAAACCAGCTAATTTCCAATTAGCAGTCTAACACTCCACCACCTGAGCCACATGTGTTGTTCCGATCCAGACAAAACTAAAATGCTTTCAGGCTGAAAAAAGATCTTATGTGTCAAAAGATTTGCCCCCTCACCACTTTCAGCTGCCCTCGCAGACACGACACCAACAAACCTCTTGATGGAGCATGACTGTGTAGACGATGACCATTGAAAAGATGAAGTACCGTCGGAGATTATCAACACATGTGCTTCACCGTCACAACAACTTGACACTGCACCAAAGCACATGACTTTTGTTTCGAGGCGCTTTTAGAAGAATGTTCACGATAAAATATTTCTTTCTAAGCACAGAATGAAATGTGGCATACATGTTTGAGAGTCTAAAATGATTCCATGATGCTCTGGACTCAGTCACAAACTGGATCTCAGCTGCTGCCTCATCATATGTGTGGGTGCTGTCTGCAGTGGCGGAGGGTTTCAGGGCTGGGGCTCAGAATTGGCAAAGCGTACACCCAAGGGACACAGAAGACTGAGACAGAGATTGTGGATGTGTAAGGCGGTAAAAGTGATGCCTGGATCGACACTAAAGCCGCCTGGACCCGGCGGACAGGAGCCAAGCGAGAAACAGCTGTGCCTTTTTTCAACGCGTTCAGTGAACACGGGCCAGAATAAGTTTTTATATTCATAAATTTGTCACATTCAGTCCAAAGCCATGAAACAAGTGCAAAGCACACTGCAAAGATGTGACCATGACTACCGCCACATTTGTCAAATTTCTGTGACTTAGCCCTGAGCCACGTCATGTGAGACGACCAACAGCCTGTGATCTCGCCACAGTTCTCACATTCCTGGTCGTGATCATACCTCAAAAGATCATCATGAACTGCAATGATGCTGTTTGGAAAACCTTCTAGAGTCAGCTCTCTGGTGCAGTGGAAGTTGTGATCTCTGAAGACAATGTAGAGACAAACTTGCATCTCCACTTCACTTTCTTCCATCAATTTTTCCAAACCAGAACTGCTCCTAATAGACCGCACACACAACTTCACCCACACATCCAGACATACTTTAATACTGACAATACGATGATGCAGGTGCAACTGTAATTTAATATGAAAATAAGAACAAGGAATATGAAATGAAAATTGGCAATCTCAGTTCGATTTATGTGCAGTAATATGGGTCAAATTGCCACCGAGAGTTATTACGTGAGTTATTTATGTAACTATTACAGAAGTCATACTCATGTTCATCACCTATTCTGTGCAATGAACATATGTGAGTATATATGTGAATACAGTATCTGTTAGAAATGCTACCTTCATGACGAAGGAGAACGACTGAGTTCACTTCTGCACAGGAGGTCCCACAGTGTCTCATCACATTATAGTAAGTAGCTATTAGATACATTATACATTAGAGAACTGCCCTTCTGAAAGCTGTCACGACCACTTATGTCTCTGCACACACACACACACACACACACACACGCACGGTCCATCGACTGTGTCCTCTGCGCTGACTCAACCTCTCCCAGTTTTTCTTCTCACCCTTTTTCATTTGTGGGCTACAGGCTTTCTCTGGCTGGCACAGGATTTGGAAATCCCCAGAACGAATACTGTGCCAATGTGAAACAAATGGAGCAGAATTTATCCCAAAATCAGATGAAAATGCTGTGACACAGATGTGCCTGCTCTTGTTAATTTGTCTGAGGAGATACGTGCCAAAGGCTGTTGTGAGACGGTGACCAGAGTCACATTTCAGCTTATTCTCATTCGCTGTTTGTACATAAACCCACCATGAGTATTTGCACCATAATTGTGTATTTAGCCCACAATCCAAGCACCCGGATTCCACAGAGAGAAAGGAAAGTCTGTGTGATCATTGATTTCTTGTTGTTTACAGCAACCAGTCGATTGATTTCATGGCCAAAAACACTGATTAAAGTAGGATTGGAACACGAATTAGCTCATCTGTCTCTTTCTGTGATGCACGGAAGGAACTGTTGCGTATAGAAATAAGCATAATGATTGAAAACTGTGGTATTGGGGAAAAGTTTGGTAGTTAGCTATGGGATGAGTTGGGAGTTTTGAATGAGTAAAACATCAAGACTTTGCATGTGTACTAAGATCTAAAAAAGGTCAATGATTTTGACGAGGTACAATCATCTCAGGCCTGATTGATTTGCCTACATGCTAGGGGCAGCAAAAAAAAAAAAAATTCCCATGATTCTGTGAAAAACAAAAAAACAAAATGCTGCTAAATGACTATACCTCTTCAGTGCCAATGTTGATGAAATCAGATGATGAATAATAAAATTCAATATAGTTGTATAGAATAAACGTAATAACACACTTGTCAGCTCATTTTATTTGCAGTAACTATTTTTTCCAGGAAAGTCGCCGCAAACGCCAAAGCTTTTATCATTGCGTCAGCCACCACTGTGTCTCCTCTGTCGCCATTTGACAGTGACTTAGAACAGAACATTTAAATTAAATTCTTACAAGAGTTTTACTGAAAGAACCACTTGAGCCTTGAAATCCACTTTATCGTATCCATGTATTGTATCCATTCAGATCCACTCACATTACTGGGCATAGGATGGAGCAGAGAAGGAAATCACAACGCTATGAGCTGACTGACTCTCTGGGGTTTGACAACATTAATTAAACTTCTGTTGATGTGTTGTGGTTCCTGTTCATAACAGTGGAGAACCATTCTTTATCAGTATATTAGAGGACACAGCAACATATGTGACCAGAATTGTAATTCTTAATCATTTCCCCAGTTCAGAAAAACTTAACTGAGAGTTATATTTTGCAGATGTGCAGCAGATAATTTGCCATTTGCTTTCTTCCTCTGTCGCTTTGAACAGACGTACGTAACCACGCATTCCTGGTTTTACTACATTAGTCATGTGGATTGTCTGCCAAGTGATTCCAGTGTTAAGCTGATGAAAATTAAATCACGTCTGAAGTGGCTTTCATACCATCGTTTTACAGAGATATACACAGGAAGGCTTTCATAGATCCGTCAGTCAGATTGGAAAAAGGATCATGTATGATTAAAGCCCGGTCAATGACTTTCAGAAATAGCTTCTTCTTCCTGCTTTACATACGCAATAGGTTAAAAAGAGGAAACTATCTCAACTATTGGAACCTGCACTGGACACGTAATGATTTCTCCGTGCTACTTTTAAGAAACATCTATGATGTGTTTAAGCCTTTTTAGCACCCAAGAGTAATCTGGTTGACTGACCTTTGTGACAAAGCAGACACATCTTTTGTATGCACATCTATGTGCTCTGAATACTTTCTGGAGATGTTGTCATAAAATAAACATAAATATCCACTGGCTCTGAACGCCACAGTGATATCGCATTCTTTTTGTCCTCTTAGCCTCTTTCCCTGCTCCCTGCATCCATTTCAGATATTCTTTTATAGCAGTCCCAGAGGGACCCTGGGAGGGAGGCTGCGCACTGAGCACTGACCCACCGAGTGCAGTCATTTTCCCTCCTACCCTGCTCTAATTCCTAATTTCACCCCCTGTTGTCGAAGCACTTCAAAGTGTGTCACCGATTCTTTATTTACCACAGTGTTCACCACACAACAAAACATGCTGTTTGTTTTGTTTGTTTTTTTCCTGCCATTTCTTCTCCCCAGTTTGATCTTTGGACCAAAGATATTTTTTCCTCAGCATGACTGGCATTTTTTTTTCTTCTTTTTTGTACTATTCAGTGCAACAATTGCTGCACACACAGACCGCCTACAAATTGAAACATCCACTTTTATTTTATCTACTCATATCCAAGAAGAAATTCATTTATTTGTACTCAGTTTGGATGTGATGTGTCACAATAACACATAAACAGTATTAATGATGACTGAAATACTGACTAAATGTGTAATTAAATTACAATTAGTTAATTACAGATAAAGGTGTTAATTGATGTGTAGTAGGAGCAGTAGTACACTGATACGTCCCAACATTTGAAACGGTTGAGAACGTTCATTCAACATTTCGAAAACAAATCAAATGTAATTAGGTACATTACCTTGATAAAGTAATTGAAATAGATACACCACTGTGGCATTAATACTGTTACAACACTGCTTATACTGCTTATATTGCTATTAATGATAATTAATATTGTCAGCAAACCCACTCTGCATAATGTGTCAGTGTCGACTTGATGAATTGTGGAAATTTCTGCAGTACAACATAGTGTAGAAAAGCTTTGAAACAAATTGATTCACACGCTCATGTTCTCACATTGCTGCTGCCTGGTTCTTCTCGTAATAACTCAGCAGGAGGATTTTCTGCCTTTCCAGTCACTGGAAAAGCTCTGTCAGTCATCTGATGCAACCATCACACTTATGTACAATTTCACAGCGTGGAAAAAGAGATTTTTGCACCAGAGGTTGCGCCGATGTATTGACTTCTTTTGTTTCACATACATGTACAGTTGTTTTATGGCTGCAATCAGCCACAAAAAGCAGCAAGGACTCTTGTCAGTGTGCAAAAGTTTACTGACTTTTTTTGGGGAAACTCCACATTTCTATGTCTCAAACATTATCTTTTCTTTCCTCTGTGAATATTATCCCCTCACTGAATCCAGCGGGTAACATTTGACGTGTAACTTAAAAGAATATGGTCTTCTGCAGTCTGTGTTTGTGTGTGCCCGTGACTTAACACCTAGTAACTTGCTGCTTGTGTGTGTTGGGTAAGTGTATGTGCATGCATGTGTATCTGACGTCTTTCATCTCGGCGAGAACTGTTGTCTTTGACTCCCGCTGGAAAGAGATTCTTTAGCTCCCTATTCACTGGCTGACATGAGGGAGAGCTTTGTGACAGGCCACTGATGTTTGGATGATCTATGAGAGGGTACACACACACACACACACACACACACACACACACACACACACACACACACACACACACACCTTCGCCATAGTGTTTGTGTGTATACCGTACTTATGTGTTTTCCATGTATTACATTTTTACCTATAATATGTTGAAAGTGATATTTTAAAGCTTCTGCTGAATCAGCTTTCAGTGGGCGATCAGTTTTCATTAATATTGTGTATGAACTAATTCACTATATTCTCATGAACTGGTTTGTTTGATGAACTGACTGTATGAAAATTAATGGGCAATCATTTGTGCTTGTTCCTCCAAATGTCCTGAATGTCCTTGTTTTTTTCCTTTACTCACAGGAATCAAATTGTGTAGGAGTCATAATTATTATAATGGCAACACAAGTCACACAAGTTACTTTCTCTCTCTCTCACACACACATTAAGGCGTGAAAGAGTCTCAATAATATTAAGGCCAGGGTTGTGCGACATTAATAACTAACCACAAACCTGTGTGGAATCTCTGCACAAACATTTTTAAAAAACAGCGAAGAGCCTTAAATATGTGGTTGAACTACATCCAAACATAAACTTGTCATTCACATTACGAACAGAAGATAAACAGCATATATAAGAGAAGGGGCTGAATTAGATGCCAACACTCCCCATCTGTTGCACAGGCTGAGGAAAAAGACACATTGACATGCAGCAGAAAAATTCAGCCGCTTCCTTCCTCTCATCTGAACATTGAGACCTGAACTACTGAAGGACATGTAACTATTCAGCACGATGAATTTCTCACTGAAAAGTGAGTGTCAGTGCGAAGGCATCACCAGACAGAGAAAACACAAGCTTGTGTAGCCACATTTAACATGAGTGTGTGTGTGTGTGTGTGTGTGTGTGTGTGTGTGTGTGTGTGTGTGTGTGTGTGCGCGTGTGAGTGAGACCATGTGAAGAGATGAGCTGCAAACTGGAGTAGACAAAGGAGGCAGCAACCAAACTGGAGAGTTTCATTCTCACTGCGTAGTATTTTGTTCCAAAGGTGGAGTAAGCATTTCTTTAAACTGCCGTTGAACTTGTTGCCATGGTAACATGAGATGTGTTTATGGTGGTATTGTCACAGGTATGGTGTCAAAAAGACTCAAAAAGGCTCAGCTCTCAAAACCTAGTACTTCAGGAGCATTTCCCCGTTATTCTCTGATTTGTACAATGAACAAATTCCAGACCACAGCGTTCATACAAAGAGGGTTTACAACGTTACAGAGGAAGGCCACTGTCAAATTTAATGTAATGATGCAGGAAGATGATGTAAAATTAACTTGTAATGTGCAATGCCTGAAGAATGGTAATTGTATATGAAGTACTGTATATGTAAGAGGCTTAAATCACAAGGGTCCCAGTGTGGACGTCATTGTTTGCACTACAATATGCACAACACATGCAAATAGGAATTCCGCTGCTTCCCTTCCTGGGTAAATACGGTTTGTAGAGTGAAGCCTGCAGCGTTTACGCCCTCAGGCTCTCCATCTATACAATCTTTAAAATACATTTGCCATCAAAGCAGAAGCATTTCCTTTAAAGATCTTTTGTAAAAGGAAGAGCCAAAAGCGAAAGCAAGTTCATTGTTAGTTGTCTTTGCTGTTGAATTCTGTCAGTAGTGGACCCTCATTCTAGAAATAAACACCCAAGAATGTGAGCATTGTTCCATTATTGATAGTCACATAAAGACCTGATGTCAGTACTGTGAGGAGAGGGAGGTGGAGAGAACGTGAGGAAAAAAAACACAAAACAAGAACCAGAAGACCGAAGACGAGAAGATGCAACTGTTAAAAAAGGAAACAGAAAATACCTGAGAAAAGGCCATATGAGGACGATCTGGAATAGAGCAGATGGCAAAAATCATCAGTCACGAGAAAAGCAACAAGAAATAAAACAACGATCTGTTTAGTTTGTGCTCATTCAGCCAGTTAAGCAAAGATCTCCTCGGCGTGTTTCCGCCTGTGCGCGATCAGCAAGCCTTCACACGCACTACCTGAAGCATGGAGCTATTTAAGCACCCGGTAAATTATTCAGAGACCTCAGCAGCTCGTCGAACAATTTCTAAAAAATGTTGTACCTGAACTTTTGTGTATTTGCCTCTGTTTGTTTTGTTGTTGCGTTTCTCTCTTCTCCTCACGCACAACGACTCCGCCATGAACAGATTGCAGACAAAGAACAACAGGGCCAAGTGAGATTAATGCGGCATGAGTAGGCTGGAGTTGAACGGATGAGAGTGGTCCCTAGTTATCGCCAATCTGGAGACAGTAAGCATGAGGATATCAGGCTTCAGGCACACGACAGAAAAATAGGGCACGGGCTCAGATACAGTGTGAGCTCTATTGATCTACTGTAAAATATATTCAAAGGGAGGAAAATGAAATTCAGTATCTCCTCAGCCATGCGGGCCGATGATTGTGGCGTTATTGACCAAGAAAAAGGAACAAAGCAGAACACTCGCAGTAGTTGAGCCATATTTGCACTTTCATAATGCTTCCACACCTCCCATTCGTTTGTTCTCTGACCCAGTTTGCTTCTCCAGCTCAGCGTCCCACCTCCAGACTCACCTCACTGGCACTCTCCCTCCGGCCCGTGATCTTTATCCACAGAGGGCGCAAACAATAACGACTGAAGCCAATTCCTCTTTATTTCCCTGGAGGTCAGTGTTGAGTCAGATTTTCAATAAAAATAAAAACTTCCCCTCAATCACTCTTACACCTCCTACTGTTGGCAACGCAAATGCTCAGTGTTTGCCTGCAATGAATGGGCGCTTTATTGCTGCTGTACCTGATGCCACAGAACAGAAGCTCTTACGTGGGAGTTTCTGGAAACTCAAAGTTGTACAGAACAGAAGGAGCTCCTCAGCTGCAGCGGTGGTGTGCTTTTCCAAGTTTTTGAGAATATCTCTATTTTGCCATTCGACTCAAAGCCCAAGACGATCATTTCTTCCTCATTTTAAGTGAGACTTGGTTTACCTCCTCCAGCTTGTGACAGTGCTGCAGGCTAGCAGTGAGCTATCGCTGTCAGATGGGTTCAGGAGGGGAATACTTTCACTCCACACATCACACACACGCACCCATCCGTCAGCTCCTGCATCCTCCCTGCCAGTCCCTCCTCAATCCCTCTCTGTCAAAGTAAAAGTGAAAGGTTCACAATACGGTAAGAAGCCTATAAGATCACAAAGTTACAATGTGAAGGCAGCATGTCTTCTTACAATAACCCATTATATGTCACAGGTTAAAACAATGAATGTAGCCGCATCCCGTAATTACCACTGAGGCCAGTAGAGGGATCTGATATTTTGGCTGCTGTTAAAAAAAAAAAAAGGCACATGCAGCAATATTAGTACGTTTTTAATTTGCACGGGTTAAATTCAAGGTTCAAGGTCTATTACTGTCAACTCAACCACATGACCAGACATAGAGGCGGTACTACACAATCGAGAGGCAGTTTCTCACTGTCGCACGGTGACAAGTAGTGCTCAAAAAAGACCTTCCTCACACTAACACTAAAGTAAACGATAAACAAAGTGCAGAACAGAGAAGACATTTACTATTACTACTAAAAAAAACCACAGAATAAAAATAAGGTAAGATCAAATATGTGAGGAATGTAGCAGCAGAATGATATTTCCCATCCTTTAATAAAACAGGTACAGGTTGTGTGAAATGCAGATTAATTAATTAATTAAGTGTGCCGATGTCATCATGGGCCAAGATGATTTTTAATACTTTGTTTATTTTTTAATCCCTTGTCTTATCTGTAATAGGACGCCGGCTTTAGTTTCACTATGAAAAGCTGTTTTGTGAATTCAGCGTGTGTCCAGTTTGCACAAGGAAGAATGTGTGGGAGACGCCTGTGGAGGGCTGTTACAGAAGACAATTAGTAAGTGCATAATCATCACTGCTTAAGAGTTTGATACAACACCACCACACTGAGCGCTGCTCTGGAGTGGTGCGGCATGTTAATGTGCCACTGTGGTAATGTTTGGGCATCCCATGTAGGACTGCAAATGACATCTGACAGTGAAAAATCGATTCTTTCAGAGGACGGAGAGGAAACAATATACATAAATAATTCTTCCCGACAATGACTGCTTGCAAAGCAGAATGTTTAATATTAAGCCTTTAATCCCTTTTATGTATGATTCAAACGTTTAGCCCCCCCGCTGTGATCGCAGCATTGACAGACACTTTGAATATCTCAAGAGGATGATGCCACAAATATATAAACATGCTGCGTCTGCTGCATTCACACACACACACACACACACACACACACACACACTCCAGTTTGACTGTAAAAAAAAAGAATGTTCAACAGTTTGCTAAATTACTTCCATCTCATGCAACAGGGAGGTGACAGTGGAATTGCTGTTGTTAGATTGACTGGTGGCCTCCGCCAGGGATCTTCTTTTCATCCAACAAAGAAATATGTTAATGCAGACATTAATCTAGAGATTTGATTCCGCATGCAGCAATTCCCTGCTGAAATTTTGTAGCTGCTTTACAAGGATGTACTCACTGTGACATTTCATAAACAACCGTTTTAGTATTTCAAGATGTCTGGGTGTAATGACACCCAGCACGTGAAATGCTGAGTTGTTCTTAATGGCCAAAACAATTGTTCCAGGTTTACATTCGCTCAAACCGCACAATGTTTTGTACCCTTCTTTGTTCAAGAGAAACATTGGATATTGGGAAATCTGCCTAGCTTGTGGAAAAAAACCAAACAACCCTTCCTTAAGGCCTCAGCGGGACGTTGCGTATGAGAGAGAAATGCCAAGATGTTACTAACGAAGTAGGCGAGTTGGCCTTTTTTTTGGCCGCCCGATGAAATGATTATCCATTCCATCCATGCCTCAAAGCAGCTGACAGATCGTAATTGCTTCATGTATAGTCTCCATCGTCAAATGTTTGTTTACAATCCCTCGCAGAATGGCTCTCTCTTTTGGGGGCTGGATTAGAGTAATTAGCATCTTGACCGCTGACGAGCGTGTCATGGAATGATGCTCCAATAAATACAGCTGCTCCAGTCTCCAGATGTCCGGCACGTGTCAGGATAATACTTCTACTCGTGTTCGTTCTGTGAATGAAAGCTCACAGTGATCGTCATAAGCTGCCACTCGCTTTAATTAAGAGAAATGTATTCATCTTTCTCTGGATTTCCTTTGGGAACACTCCCCCTCCCTTAAGTCCCTCCCTTCTCGTCTTTTTCTATCTGCAGTAAGACGATGTAAGAGAGGAAGTGTGTATCGTATCACCTCTCTCAGCGAGACACTGCTTCGTAAAACATCAAAGTATTAGCAGCATCACCACAGCATACAAAACAAATGTATTCATACTCTATACAGGCTGTGTGTGCACACAGTAGATCTTTTCTTTTGCTTCATGGAAGTATCTTTCAGTTTCAGTGTGCCTGTGCAACATATCTGTTGTCTTGGTTACAGGTTTATTGCTAACCTTGATATCTGACCCTCCTGTTGAAATGTTCACATAATGTATTATATTCATCCATTCACAGTGCTGCGATTAGAACTCTAGCACCCCACTGGGGCATTTGGGTTTGTTAGAATAAGGGTAGATACCCACAGGTTTACCTGTAAAAGTGCTCTAGCAGACCACAGTATAAGTAAGGCCTCCGTGAAGTGCCTTCAAACCTATGAGTTGATTAACTTACTTATACCAGGGTCATTTGCCAAAGAAACAGAAATGAGATCATTAATTTATGTTATTATGTGTTATACATGCCCTAACTCCGGCTGGGCGGTTGAACGTGAATATCCCACTCATCAAAATTCTTGTACTCTCCAAACATGTTGAAAGAAATCATGAAATTATCCATTTTGCTAGTTTTTCGTGAGAAGTCCAGTGGTTTTTAACACTGTTGTCGAAAGCTGCAGTTGTTGTTACCTCTGACAGCTGCGCTGCTAATGTGCTGTGTAACGTTGCCAAAGTACCAGCACACCGTAAATGGAGTCTTGTGACTCCAGGCTAATTGTGGGGACTGCATGGAAGCAGTGGACCCGACCATCTACCCACTGCCTTGTGCCCCTCGGGAGGAGAAAGTGAACTCAGACAGATAATCTGTGAACCAGGAACACACATTGGGTAGACTTTCAACAAACTGGATCACTGGCAATCCCTTGCAACCACACTCACCTGAAGGTCGTCTTGAGTTTTTCCTTGTGCCACTGGAAACCGATGGGTATGGTCAAGTTGTTGGGGAAAGGAACTGCGTGCTTCATCCCTCACGCTAATCCATTCTTGCTCAGGCTTTGGCTTCCTTCCTGTAAAGTCCTCTGGCAATAGGATAGAGTGACGGGGGTAAGTCAAGGATGTGGCCGGGAGCCTTCAGCTAGAGTCCTGACCAGAGGTGGTATGGGTCTGATGGTCGTTGTTGAGATGAAACCCGGGAACAAGATCTCGCTTTGGCCGCAACCCATGTGACTAAGCAGCACTCTTTAGGGGCCCCAACTGGGGAAGGGCATAGAAAAAGTGGCCTAACATTGCTTGGTCCATTCCCCTGGATGGCTTGTTGCAGCCATCAAGGCATCTCACCCCTGCGGGGCTATATAGTCTATGACTATGAACCTGGCTACCTGGAATGTCCGCACCCCCCCACCCTTGACGGTCAGATTTAGACTAGGAGACCCTGCAGATGGACTGCTCTCATTGCACATGAACACTCAGAGAGTCTGCTCTATTTTATGTAGCACAAGTTTCTTCTGTTTACCTGAAACTGAGCTCTGAACATGAACTTCTTATCACCAATACCGTCTTTCAGATGAAGAAGAAATACGTTACAACCTGGATGCACCCCTGGTCCAAGCACTGGCATCTACCGGATTATACAATCACAAGGCAGCAAGACTAAAAGAACATCAGCATTACAAGGGCCCTGCAAACTTAACAGAAAGAAGATAAAAACTAAGTAACTGTGCCAGAGTGTCTCTTTTTGATCACTTTGCCGGTCCCCAGCCCGGATAAAGGAGGAGGGTTGAGTACAGTTTCCATTTCTGCCCCATGTAACAGTCAGAATAGAACTGTGCAATGGAAAAGCAGCATTAAATACTCTGGCTTTGTTATTGTGCATCTTGAGCAAATCCTGCATGTGACTGCTTTATTCTTTCATGCACATAAGTGCATCTTCGAGGCTTCTTCAAGGTTTAGTACCACCATGTATTGTATTGCATTGAATTGAATATTACACTATTGTAAGTCCACTCTCAACCTGAGTGAAGATGCTCCATCATAATTCGTCCTTCACATGTCATCCGTTATGAAACGTGCCACAGCACACTGTTGCTGTTAGGGTTTTCGTCAAGCTCAATGAAAAAACATTTCAGTAATTTTAAATGCAAGCTCATGTTTTTAAGGATTAAGTGAGATTCATGCATACTGAAAAGGAAGAAAGTTGTACAATATGTATATACATGTAAATTATATTTGCTATTGTTAACCTGGATGATGCAAATATATTAGGAATGTTAGAAATTAAGAGGTGTAATGATTTATAATTCACACTGACAGAGAGGTTACTACTAATGTATATGTAAATTTATACTATACATGACATCTAATCGTATCTTTTCAGTCTATAAATATTCTCTTCACATTGTCATACAACACATTTGGTAGATTACTATGTTAATTATACAGCGCAAGCAAGTGCTACTACTGACCAAATTAGACAATAATCACATATACACCCCTGGTCAAACCTCAAGCTACCTCTTACTTTGAACCGTTCAAGCAAAGCCATTTGACAACCCACTGCTGTACTGAAAAAAAGTGGCAGCAGTGAGTTGGTTCAGTAGAGTTTGATCTATCATCCTACAAAGTGAAATGTTGCTCTCTTGATGAAAGGGAATTTTGCAGAATATCACTGCAAAGGAGGAGAAACCAGCTGAACTGAATACTGGGTAAACATTTCATTTTTTGTGATAAAACCTCGGTTAATGTGCTCACAGTTACAAGATCACCATCACACTTAGAGAGGTGTTGGGTGCCTGTAGCAGCCTCTCCAGCCAGTGTTCATCAGAATGACATTATAAAAAAATATGACACCAATGACAGCTGCAGGACGTTTGCACAATTTTCTCATGACAATTCCTGTTCTAGTTTAACATCACATTGGACAGAAGGAGCAGGTGAAACCACCCCTTGGCTTCGCTCAGTTGTAAAGAAACATCACTAATGTGATGCAATTACTGGCAGCAATCATGTGTGAAATAACACTGAGACCTTTTCAGGAGCTTACCGACTTAGAAGTCACTGCAAAACATCCAGGGGTTGTTTATGGAGGAGGGAACAGCAGCCGCTCTGCTGTGGAATAAAGTTGATCGGCCCTCAGGGCATCATATCAGACTGGGACCTGAAGCCTTTTGCCTCCTTGGGTGTTCACAAGCCGATGCTGTGTCTCAAATCACGTACTTCCATACTTAAACTGAGTATCTGAGTATGCAAGTGTGTCACACTGAATGAGCATGCAAAAATGCATTGTCCCGTAATATGCACACTCAAATGTGATGAAAAGAATGAAAAGAAAACACAACTCAATTTCTCGTTTTATAGGGAAATGCGCAGTCAGGTTAGACCTGCTGGTTGCAATTCACCTTTAAAACAGCAGTAGAAGAAGAAGTAAGTGTGTGATGGAACTGCTTCATTTAAGACAGTACTACCCTGTCGAAATTTGCACACTTCACGACTCAGTACGTAGTGTGCATAGTGTACAAGTAAGGGAAGTATGTGACACTAGTAGAGACACAGCACGAGTAGACCGCACTATATCACTACTGGGAACATGTGAAGATTCTCAGTCCAGGGTCTTGATATCTCCAAACAGTACGCCAAAGGCTTCGGTCACAGATGTTGAATGCAGGCAGAGAGGTAAACCATTTTCTAGATTCAACAACTTTTTCCTGCTTCGTGTTGATAATCCCCTCCCTCCGTCTTGTTTCTACACTGAGCAAAGATCTGGGATCAGTTATTGTCAATAAAGCCCATATGCTCTTTGATGAAATCTGCTCTGGTGGTCCCAGACTAAATAAACCAGCAAAACATATACACTCATTATAAGCACTGTCAAACCCTGCTGTGTACATAGTGAAAAGAACAGGGGGGGGTTAAATCCAGCAGTGTGTCACCATCATTACCTATGTATGCTCAGATGTAGTGCTGATGAACCAGAACACTGTGTATCTCCTCCAAGACAAGACAACTCTGCGGTGGATTAATCATTCATGCTGAAGGTGCAACAGCCTGAGGTACCAGGCAGCAATGCTGAGGATTTGTGCACACCGGAAACCCTGAGACCCACTCTGTTTGTTTGAAACCATCACCATCCCAGACCCCCTTTATTTGTCCTAAGTAGAAATACTGATAAGGTCTGGGTCGAATGAATCGGTACACTAACCAATACGCCTCCAAGCCATCATCGACTTATTTACTTATTTACTGTAAGTTTCGTACAAACATAAAATCATCTAAGATGAAGGACAGCAGCACGTTTTCAGCAGTGTATTAATCCAGTCCGTTAATCGAATGCTCGGCGACTGCTGAGTGAGACTGGGAGACAAAAGCAGGACAGGGTTTTTGATGGCTGTGGTGGGTTATTACAGTCACGGTTCTTGTCATGGTCTCTTTAGCATGGACGACGCTGGCGGCGCCTCCCTGCTTTTGTGTGAGCGTGCACGTTCCTGCAATGCATCGCTGGCGTGGTTGGCTCTCGGTGGGTGCAACACCGAACCACCATGTTGAGCAGACAATGAAGGCGCATTGACCTGCTTACTGGTGGCTGGACACCCTCCCCGTCACGCAAAGTTTTCTATGTTGTGTGGGTTATGAAAAGATCCCAAGTGGTCGGAAGAAAAAGGGGTTGCTGAAAGATTCATAAAACCCTCGTTCAACAGGCGTTTCCATGGCAACACAACAGTCTCTGGGTAAAAGAACCGAAGGCCTCGATGCAGACGCAGTTTCGCTGCCTCAAAGACCCTTTGATTTCTGTGTACATAGACATACTGACACTTATGCACGCACACACACACACACACACACACACTGTTCATTTTTGTGTGTTTTAGTATTGTGACAGGAAATGTCCATGCTCCTTTTGTCCACTTATTGGAAATCAGTTTAATGTCATTCTTGCTTTGCGTTACACATGTGGTTTGATTTCCAACTGAAAGACAAATATCTATAGAAGAGAAATGATTTAATACACATTTGCATGCAGTGATTTAATGTAATTCCTTCAGTGTAGGATATTTGTACAGCTGCTTGCTACATGTTTTGATACATATTTTGGAATCAGATTTTTTTTTTTTTATTCCTTGAGCGCATGACGCTATGATCCCTTTTCATCTTCCCCCAAATTGCCCCTGCAATCCATACACTCACCGAACCGTCCGCCCACGGCGGAAGACTCCCTCATTTCATGAATAAGGCATCCTTGTAAGTGAAACGATTTAGAGCACAACCAGACAATGAACAGGCATTATTACTGCAGCATCTCACAGGAATCTGAGAAAAAAATTTGGGATACTTCTGTGCTTTACACATAGTCACAAGGAAACTGTGAGGGCATGATGAAAAGTACGATGTCTACGTGTGTCAGAGCTTTGTCGGGCGTAATGCATATACAGTCATATACTCGAAGGAGAAAAAAGAGGTAAAAACTAATATTTACGGGTTTAACAGAAATGCAACAAACAACAATATACAGATAGATAATATACAACAAGAAGGATGTTTACATGAGAATGAATGAATAGAAATAAAGGTGGAATGAAGTGATATGTGCCTAAAACGGAAAGACATTCAGAAACGTATTCTTATTCTCGTCTTTGAGTTTATTGGGTGAACTACTGCGTCCATAAATGGGTGCATGTGTGCTTCCACCAAATTTTATAATAGCAGTTTGAGAAAAGGTGTGAGAATATGTGGGAACTGTTAAGAAGACAATTTATCTCGCACGTGCAATGAAGTACTAAGATCTCTCCCCAGGGGAAATACTCAGTTACTCAATACTCATTCAGACACATTCCAACAACTCACGGACAACTCTAACAACTCCAACAACTATGTGACTGACAAAGATGTAGGAGGATCTAAAAAACTCACTCCCCTATGACTGGGTTAACGATCCAACTCCCCACTCGTCATTTCACACCTTGGATGAGTGGAGAAACATCTTCAAGCAAACTACAAGTCCAGTTGCCTACGATTCAACCCGCCAAGAAACCACAGACCTGGATTCCTATTTTTAAAACCCTTATGTCTGTCTATTATTTACATCCTGGTTCTTTTAGCTTAGTTTTGGGCAGAGAACAACCACAGGAAGACGTCATCAGGGGCTGTGTTGTCTGAGCTGCACTAACCATTGAAACCGTTTCCCTACCAAGGTTAGTCTGCCAGGATTGTCTGCTCTGTATTATTGTTGAAGTGCTGCGCTGCTGCTTCTTTATCCGTACATGTTATAGAAAGTCCATGCAGGACTGACATGGAGGGAGGAGAGAGAGACATTACCGCTGTGTTTCTCTAGGGACGTGACGTATGTCAACTTAGCACTGGATGCATCACGTCTATAGAGCCCAAATACAATATGATGTCAAGTTATTAGCGGTTTGACATCACTCATCAGTACATTGGAAAAGCTCAGTGTGTGTTCACACAAATGGACATTTTCACTCTTCCCTCATTTCTCTGTGTTTTATCAAAACATGATGTTCAGTCCCAAAGGGCCTTGAAACCATTCCACAACACCCTCTCTTTTCTCTTTCTGACACACACACACACACACACACACACACACACACACACACACACACACACACACACACACACACCTGGTTTAAAATATATATATTCTGTCACATCAGCATGACACAACTATCCTGATTCCCACTGGGGAGATTAAGAGATTAAAGAACTCTGTGTGTGTGTGTGTGTGTGTGTGTGTGTGTGTTGGTAGTACGTGGGAGGAACAACAACACATGGCCAACCCTCTCTGTAAGTAGGATCTTTCGGTTTCCACCATGTCATCACACATGCAGATGTGTGTGCAGCAGTGTGTTTTTACTACGAGCAGCAACACACTTCAGAGATAAGATCTGATGCAGCCTCATGTGGTACACAGGGTTTGTTAATTGAACCCTGACATGAACATGCGTTTGTTCGACTTGTGTTGACTTGTCGAAGATGCTTTTACAAACGGTCCTGTATTAACTACAACATGGTTCACATGAAAAAAAGCTTCAGCTTTAAAAGAAAGTTTCAAGGACAGAATCAAATGACGACATCCCTTCCTCTGTGTCTTTCACCAAAGTCAACAGATAATTTTCTCTATTCAAAAGCAAGTGTGTCCAATTTGTTGTAAAATGTCTGGATAAATGCCGCACCAGAGAAATGTTTAGGTTTGCAGGGACCTCTTCTGTTACACAAGAAGAATTGCAGCGTCTTTTTTCTCTCAACATTATTTTTTTTTAACTTCTCAGCTTTAAGAGGATTTCACTTTGACATACTGCTGCATGCAGTTTTCACAAATGTGCAAAATGTCAGTGACTTACGATGATTAGTTTTATGCTGAACAGGGAGGCTGATTTCACCATTTGTTTTGTGGAGATAGCATTGAATTCCCTCCCACATACCACATTTGCAGCCTTACAAAGTATCCTAGAAGTGCTGCTACTCAAAGGCACCAGCTGTTTTTTAATATCTGGAAGAAAAAAAATCCAACCTTTAATAGTTTGGTTTTAGTAAAAAGTTTTTTTTTTCCCAATATTTTCAAAATTATTTTATCATCATTGTACAGTGGCCCCAAAGGCCATAACACAGCATACGATATTAGCAAAACGCTCACCCTCACAGTGCCACATGTCTTACCATGTGTACGACTGAAGTGGAAACCTGGATTTACTGTCAGTTAAATTGTGTAGAGATTCTCCGGTTGGTCAAACCACTCATGCTATCAGCTGGTTTGATCCTATGAGGTGTTAACACTATTATTTTCTTTATTCTGTTTTTACTGAAGGGCTGGTATTTATTTGACTCTCTGTCTTTTAATTTAGTTGTCATTCCGGTGGGATTTGCCTCTCTGCCATGTTTTTCTGGTGTTCCCAGTTTACCACTTCCTCCTCCGTTTCTGAATCCTGGTGTCTTATTCCCTCTACTCTTCCCTCCCTCTTTCTGAAGCCTGTTCCACACTGAAGGACCTCCCCAATTAATGTCTGTCATGTCATGTCTGCTCTCTGGTGGAGCTGCTGTAAAGTGGTGCAGACAATTTGTATTACAAAAGGTCCATCTCATGCACGGGTGAGCCGGGTGATGGGGTCTGTCTGAACTAATAGGCTGAAGATACAGAGGCCACAGACCCCGAGCCCTCCACATCCTGGCGGCTTAAGTAGGTACTAGTTAAATGCAGTTTTCAGTTTAGGGAGAATCTACATGGTTACGCTCAGTGACAGAATTATGCACAGACTCGATCTGCACACAGCCAGCAAACTGAAAGAATTTCTCCCAGATGCAGGGTGGGTAGACTAAAGACAATGCCCGTTAAGTAAACTAACGGGTTCACGCTGTTTTTTGAGAGCTCAAACAGCGAGAAGAATCTCTCTTTGTGTGTGTGTGTGTGTCCCTGTGTGAAAGTGTTATAACTGGATTCAGCTAATTGATTTCGAGCTGCTCTGAGCAGCTTGAAAACATCCGAATCAGCCGAGCTGTAACACTTTGTTGAATCGTCTCCAGAAGTCACATGGAATTTCAACCTGCACGGTTTGTCGTCCCTCCTCAGCGCGATCCGTCACGGTACATTTTCACAGCTTGTGAGGTTTAATTATATACAGTAGTTCACTGTGTTTTATTTAATTCCCTTATATGTCAGACCTGCTGTTCTTTTAACTTCCAGAGTCATGTTGTATTGCATTGTATATAACAGTGGAGCGCTGTGTCAGTCATACTTGTGTCCATTTTTTTATCCTGTCTAAAATATTTGATTGTGCCCAGTCAGATTTGATCAGATTGAACTTGTCCCTATAAATAATGACGAGTCACAAATATTGGAGGCTTGTCACATTTCCTGTCACCGTGAGACCCGACATGATGTGAATGCACCTGGAACATCTGTATCTCCGCCAGCAGCTTCCATGTGGAGGGATGACACGCCTCAAATACGGTCACACATCGCTGGCAGCATTACACACAAGTCACACTCTCAGCTGCGTCCTCTGTCATCGTTCTTTTGTAGCCTGAATCGGACCACTGAGATGGGATCACATGAGGTGAAAGGATTCAGTCAAGAATATCTGCATGAGAAACAACACATAAGTTTCTCTTGTGAAAATGATTAAAAGTATTTGTTTTGAAACAATAACCATTTATCACAAGCGTATTATCTGATGAAAGATTGGTGCACTGAGGCTGCGTGACAGCTAACAATTTGCTGATTTGTTTGTTTATTGGTGTAGTTCTGTTCAATCTCCCCACGACCCCAAGATATTTGACGGGCCGAGAAGCAGCGGTTTGTGTGATTGGTCAGGTAATCTGCATCTTACTGATTTTATGGGAAGAGATTGAAATCGGGCAGGCCGAAGATTCAAATGATAAAAATTCTTACATCAAGTGACCCATCAACGTCTGTGTGTGTGAGTGTGTGTGTGTGTGTGTGTACCCAGTAAATGTACCATATGAGAGCTCCAAGTAATGTGAATACTGATGATTTGTGTACTTCTGTATTCACAAGCCAGACGTGGCAGTGATGCAGGTAATTGCCACGTGCTAAATGCAGTGCAAGTATGTCCAAGCATTTTTTGCATGTCCTGAAAGAAACAATAAATCATAGGAGATGTGAGAATGCCGCTACTTCAAATGTGTTTATGATCAGATGCTGAGGAGCTAAATGGCATCTGTTTGTGGCTTCTCTGACGCCTCGTTCTCATTCGGCAGCCAAAGCTGGCGTCAACTTTAAGGGTTGCAGCGAGCAGACCCATGCCTTGATCTGGTGTTGATTTACATGATAAACCTGAGATGTTTCCACCAACTGTGTACTAAATTATAATCAGTTGTGTGCTCAAAATGTGTGGATGTCTAGACGCACATGTGGACAGATGTTTGAATGTGGGTGCCGTCGTAAAGGAAGGACGGCATAAATGTGTGCAACCATAAACTCATTGTCTTTTATTTTATATGTATTTATTCCATTGTTCAGACAAACCCAATCCTGCACTAGATCATTTATCATGGAGTTGTTGTTGTTGTTGTTGTTGTTGTATACACTGGATTTACATTCATATTATTGCAGGTTCTTGCAATAACTGAATATTACACAGTGCACACACTTTTCTATTTTTATAGCTCAATTATCTTTAATATTTTAATCGTAATCTACGCTTGCAGCAGGTGATTGTGTTTGTCTTTTAACAGGTTGCAGCATGCACCATTTTGTGACATCTCTGTTTATTCTGCACAGTATTTCTATAGCGGATGTTGAAAACACATCCAGATACAGATACAGATGCAATATCAGGTGTTTTCTTCCCTCCTGCCCCTCCTCACCTCACCTGTATACTGGGCAAAATAAAGTGGAAATAGAAACATGAGAATGATGGAAAATGCGGTTGATATCACCACAATGTGCTGTTATTGAATGTACGTGCTGGCTGTGTTATAGCTGGAAGAAATAACGTCCTCTCACATTTAGATTGTTTTTTCTGTCAAGGTTGGTGTCCATCAACAGAGGCGAAAACTAGCACAATGTGCTGGTTTACCATAACGTGTTGTATACATGCATTTTTCATAAGGTTGCTCAGTGTTATGCTCACATAAATGCGACACAAAATAAATACATCTTAAACATTAAAGAAATGACATAAAAATGCTTTTAGGAGCATAAGGCAACTCGCACATCATGCGGCAGCGTCATGCTGGGTCACTGGGAGCTGTGCTGCTACTGTGTGGTTTTCATAATGCACACGTTGTTTTGTGTAACAAATAACTTTGTTTAGACGGTATACTTTGCAAATGGAAATACTTGCCTTTGCATTTGGAGCAGCTAATAGCTGAAGAGGTTTAGCCCATGAGAAATATCTAGTCTCCTAGTTTTGTGAACCTTTTATTGCATATAATGCCTCATAATAGATGCCTCACCGTTTGTCATTACCTTTACATGTCTCATACGTATTAATGGTATATTTCTACTAAGGTTGAATTACTCTCTTTAACAAAGTACAATGCTCCATCAGGATCAGTGAAATTAGAGCCGGCCCCAACAGCATGTGATGCCGACGGTGGCATCTGTGATTCAGCTGTCATTCATCTTTTTCCCTAATTATTACACAGGCAGCTCTGGAGGCCAAATATGCATTCAAACACTAGAGGGCACTCACATCTCACAGCCACTCAGACTTTGCAGAGTCCTCTGCTGCACCAAATCCTGGCTTTAGAAAAATATATAAATGTATAAATAATAAAACAAACACCTGTCTACAAATTTAAAGAGGTTGAAGAATTTCTCACTCCAGCGTGAGCATGGAAAACTGTCACAAAGTATTACATCTAAATTGTAGCGAGTGCTTTTTCTGTGAAACTGCCATGTTGAAATAGGGTATAAAATGTACATTCTATTTTATTATATAAATATCCAATATATATTTTCATGAATATATCAAACACGCCCTGCTGTACTAAGCATTTATACACGGGAATATGCACAAATCTGAGTTTCTTTCAAATAGATTGTCTGGATGCCCTGACTGAATATGGAGCCACCCACAGTGCTCCTCTGAGCCATGGCCTCACTCCTCTGGTTCACAGCTCAGAATGTGGATGGCGCATCGGCGCTGCCGGTGGGAACACCCTCCCACAGAGAGAGCAGGAGGAGATGAGATTTGGATTCTCACAAAAAGCAGTTCTGTAGAAAAGGTCCTTTAAATCGACATAACCACATCATTTTGCAAACTAGCTAATCACTTTATCTGATCTAATCACCTTGCTCTCAGAAATCATTTTAATTGCTAAAATTCAAACTTTCATTACCAATGACGATCATTGGTAAGATTGATTGATTGTGATTGTAATTTGACGAGTATATTGGGTGTCTACATTTCCGTACTTCTGGGAAAACTTAAAACAAATTGGAATGTGTATGCAAGTGAAAAGTATCATCATAAAATCATAATTATGTATGAATACTGTGAACAAGGAGCTTGGAAGCATACTGTTCCATAAAACAAACAAACAAACAAACAAAACGTAATAAGGGGTTCTAAACACTACCAAAGGTTCTGTGCTCAGCTGCTTTTCAAACTTGATCATATTCAAGGTGAAATATATGAAGATGGAAAGTGGATAATTAGAGAAATCGTGGCGTCATGACAGAGTAAACAAACTGTCATGTAATGATCTTTCAACAGCTATCATGTCCATTGTTATCTCTTAGTATGTTTATATGAGATATTCCAAGCCCTTGGTTGGTATCAAACCCCACATATCTTCTACTCACAGTCCCTTTTTATGAGTCAACACCTGCTATTTGCTTTCTCTGGTTGGTATTTATTGAATTGACAAAATATTTAGTGGTAAATGTCAAATATTAACACAGATTTCTACAAACGGAACCATGGATATTGGTGTTTGCGAATGGGTTTGTAAGTTATATGCAAAATTATAAAGAGCTTATATGGTCTGACCGTCCGACAACATAAAATAACCCCAGTGGTTGTGATTACTTTTTACAACCAGTGGTTTGACCTCCAGCTGGCTATTGGAAAGAAAAGAACATTAAGGCACATATGCTCAGATGCTCAGAAGCCTTATTCTACTGTATATATATAAAAAAGATTTAATTCATGATTCCAATCATTATGTTAGTTTAATTTAGAGGATATGCTGGAATGAATCATCTGCTGAAGAGGTTGAAGAGGTCAAATCTCTTAAAAATTATTAATGTGTTAATGTGCAAGGCCTCGACCCACCTGACCACATCAAACACATACAACGTTTATGAGCCCCCCCGTCCCCTCAGGTGCAAGTCATCATTTAAGCATCCCTCTTCCTTTTCCCCCATCCCCTATTGTCCCTCACCATCATGACACATTATCTCATAAACCGAGCGGCAGCCGACACAGTTTAGCAATCAGCATTTCAACGTGGCGTCTGTAGCTCTCCATCAAAAGCATTACAAACGTGCTACTGTGTGCTAATGGCTGCTAATGGTAACTAACACAGTGACCTTCAGTGTCTCTGCCTCTTCAAGACAGGGACACATTGTGTCATAACAGCATCTGGACTTCAGTGCAGGATGCACATAAAACATTAATGGGAATGGCCTTCAGCAAACCTGCAGGAACAGGTCTCGTATTCAGAGTAGAAGAGGTAAAGTAACAGTGTCTCTTGATACTCCTTCTTCAACACACTGATCCAGCTACAGACTCTCACACACTAGAGGTTTCTGTTTCATAAGGTTTCTCTTGGCTCCCTTAAATTGCTTTTCAATTTTCATTTTGCCCCTCTATTAGTCTCTGTGCAGGTCCAACTGCTGCGCTCACCGAAAAACGTGCAGCATCGCTCGCAGACAGATCAATGGCGTGCAGCCCCAGGAGGAGGAGAGAGGCTGACTATGGGTGTTCTCACACTCCTCATCCTCTCCCCACTGGTTGGCTGCGCTGCTTCATCAGCAGACAAAACCTTCCTCCACAGACTTTCCACTACATTTAAGATGGTTGCAATTCCTCACAGACTAGAAATGTTAAACCTGGTATAAGTGCTCATCTGCACACAGAGCCCATTCTCAGACACCATCAGAGGGTGTTTTGTTGCTTTTGGTATCACGTCACAGGGGTATCTGAAGTCTGACTGTCTACACCGCGACACGTTGTGCTTTCCATCCCATCATTTGCTCATTTCTAGACTCTGTTTTTCAGTCCATCTGCGTTTAAAAAAGCTACGGTGAAACTTTTTACGTCGTCACATGTTAGGTGCTGTAATAATGGTTACTTGTCAGCTCTTAATCTTCAGACAAACAAACAGCAATTAGGTGTGCTTGAGCTGGAGTCAGTATTATAATAATCCAGTCAAAAAGGCGCCAATGTCATGGAGGTGGAGCACATATAAGGAGCATAGTCTCATGTTAATGGATTAATATGTTATAGGGCTTAATCTTATTATTGTTTATATTCATATTCGGTCTTCACCATTAGTTAAAGACCATTTTTATGGTGTATTAACCAAATTTGGTAGCTCTTAACATAAAATGGCATTGAGCCTGGCTACATGACACAGTGTTCTAAGAGAATGTTTTCCCACAACTTAATGCAGGAGAAATAGAGAAGCTCTAAGATATGAGAGTTTTTATAATGAGATGTTTGATGTGAGCTGGCATGGCGAGAGCGGCAGCCTGTTGCAACCTGCACATACTTTTATAGATTTATCACTGCCAGCATATGTCTGTCTCTCTTTCTCGATGTAACACACTACTTTATTTCTATAGTATCACAGTTCTGTATATTTGCACCCCACTCGAGTATACTGTATAATTTAATTTTGTAGCTGCAGTTTTTATGTTTTGTTCTTTCTAAGCATGACCTCATTTAAAAAAAAAAATTAACCTTAAGTTACTCAGTTGAATTTATTTTTGCAGCTGTTATAAGAATTTTCTATCTTTTGAACAGTGGTGTCCAAGTGCTCAAACACTAGCAGGTACAGAATTGTGGGAAAGAACTGATTGTTTGCTTACTTGTTCTCCTATCATCTGAGGTCTAAAAAACAACTTCGGGCTCTGTGGAGGACTGAGGAGTTGGATTGGCACCAGCAATGAAGACTAATTACAGCCTGTGTAAATTTCAGATATTGCCTAATTGAGCTTTGACCTTGCCCCCCTCTCCACGTTGTCCTCCTGGTCTCCTTGGCAGAAGTCGCTCAGAATGCAGCCAGAGGCATTTGGACAAAAACCTAATCACGCCACACCACACTCCACTCGCCAGTCGTCGGGGTCAAACCATACTTTCACAAGGACACGGTGCCTGCAGTCTGGGGACGCTGCTCGTTAATGTGAAGAAGTCAAGTTCAAGCACACACGATGTTTGACACAAAGAGAAAGGAGCTGCTTTGTGTCCTTGGGGGCCATATTCACGCTTCATGTATGAGAAGGTTGTTTAGATGCTGCTGTTGGAAAAAAAAGCGCATATGATTTAAGACTATCGTGCATATGGTCGAGGAGACTCATTTATCTTATCTGGAGTTGCATAGGGACACAGACTAGAAAAGGAGTGACACACAAAGAATCGCAGCAGAGAGGTGGTTCAGACTCATCAGCCTGTTTCCCCCTCATCACCTGAACCCCATCCAAGGCCCCGTCCCAATGGAACCAGACAATAACAGAGGTGCTGTTGTGTCTGTCTCACCATGTCTATACACTGCGATATTTGGCCGTCTGAGATGGAAGGTGACAAATCTTTTCTCATGATCCTCCACCACACAGCTTGTGCTCTTTGTTCACTGCTGTAACCGCAGACTGACGGCACACACAGTCTGTGTTTCACTCGATGCTCGCACGCGTTCCATACATCAAACTTGATGTCGCAGCCGAGTTTCTGAGTCCAGTGGCTTTTAGCAAACTTCAAAAATTCTTGAAATTTCACAGCCGGTTTGAGGCTTTGCCGTGTTTGTGTGCGTTCATCCCCAGTTTGAGTGTGTGCGTCTGTGAGAACCACCTGAGAGACACAAAAGATTGATTCACTGCCATGAGCCAACAGACAGTGTTGTTAGGATTGACTCAAAGCTGTGATCAAGCTCTCTCTCTCTCTTTCGCTCTGCTTTCTCTCTGTGTGTTTGTCTGTCGTTTATTGTTGATCCAAGGATGACTGAGAAAGCATGCCTCGCATGATCTCTATTGGTGCACACGCTAAGACGTTTTGCAGTGTTTTCAGGCAGAAATAAGAAAGAAAGGAAGAAAGAACAGGGTATCAGTGAGGTATCCAGGTTAAAAGTAATTTCAGACAGCTGAGCAAAATCAATAAAAGTTTAAGTACATGGAGGCCAATCAATGTGTTAGTTTGTTAGTGTGGTAGAGAAGCAAAGCGTGTTTCGTCTGAAGTGGACGACCAAAGGCTGGTCTGCATGTTTTGTGTGAGCAGACGTCTTGGCCAAAAGGCTTTTTCATTGATTGCTTAGACAAGCATGCTGTGTGCATTTAAAAGACACGGGGACTTTCTGTGTTCCTTCAATGCCTTAATAACCAAAACATGTGACCTAGGAAGAGCATCCCCCACCAACACGTGCATGCACCCCCATGGTCATTTAGCCAGAGGAAACTCCCCAGTGACTCAGTCCCTCTTGCTACCTCATTCATGGCGAATAATGTATTTCATGTTTAAGCGTGGAGGCAGTTGGATCAGTAATATCACTGATGAATGTGTTTCCACTACTCCACCATCACTGGGGCGCCTCTGGTGCTATCAAGCCTTCCTCCTCCTTCCAAAGGAGGAGAATCAGGACCTGCCACCTAAAGGAGTGTGGCAGCAGCAAAAACACAAGGAAAGGATACAAGACAGAAAATCCCGTTGGATGTGTTTGTTTGATAGGCAGTTCCTAAAGCAGCTGATTGTTCGCTGGCTGATTCAGAGAAGTTGGCTTTTTTTTCCACATTTAGTCAATGACATCAGACCTGAGAGAAGTACTGAAAACTGTCTGGTTGTCATAGCTGTACAGTGCAGATCTTATTTTAACCTGGAATTGGACTTCTGGGCTCACTGGCCATGATCAACAATGGCGGCTCATAAAGAGGTAAATTAAGCTGCTCCAGCATTGATTCAATTTTAAGTGGTGCAGAAAACATTGTAGGTTCCCAGATGCTTCTTTTTTTGACGGTTTTGAGAAAAGTTGATTTGAACAATAAACAATACTATTGTGTCTGTTGTGTTTTTGTTTCAGTTTCAGGATTGTATTTGTTCTGAGAAGTATCTCTATTATTTATCATCTTATTGAGACAAACATAATGAGCTCTGGTGGAACGGCTCTATAGAACCTCTGTGGATTTGTCTGACAGATGCTTTCATAATATTGACAAGTACTGAATGCTGTGAGACAGAGAAACAATCCCGATTTTTCACTTCAGTTATGTTTTTTTTCTTTTGTTTTTGTTTTCTTGCAACAGTTCAGTTTTAGAGAACACATGACACTGCAACTCTTGTTCTGGAACCTCAGATTTGACAGAAAAGTCCACTTGGAGCTAATGATCAGATGTCAGTCAGTTAAAGTCTATGTGCACTGCAGAATTACATTTTCCATTGTCACCATTTAATACTAGGATAGTAGCCAGCTTCCTGTTTGTTGGAGAGTACACAGTTACTGACTGCTGCTGGCTTTACTGACTGCTGTCAGAAGTGAAGAAGCTTCCCTGATGAACAGTGAAACGTCTTCAAGCAAGCAAGTCCAGTGAACGAATTAACCCAAGATACCCTGACCTGGATGACTGGCAACCTCCACAGACATACTGACTGCTGTTACTGACGGCAACAGTCTTCATAATGCATTTATTATAGTTAGCATTTTCTTGTACAGTGTTTAGTTCTTTGCCTTATTTTTATTCCATTTTCCTTGACTTTTTATTTTGTATTCAGTGTGCCTTTTCTTTGAGTGTTTTACTTGACTCTACTTCACAAGAATTCCAATGTGCTGCGACTGTGGTGTATGTACACATGGGAAATAAAAATCTTCAATCTTCAATCCTTTCAATGTGAAAGGTCTGATTGATGATTTGAGGATCGAAACGGACTGAAAGCACATGACATGCACAAACCAACCAGAGATGCATTTGTATTTGACTTGCTGTTATGCAAGGGTCATTGTTTTCGACACACGTGCACACACATGCACAAACACACAAACACAAATACCAAATGCCACTAGCTTTAGATTACTGAAAGACAAGCTTATCTGTGTTACCAAAACTGCATTTTCATATAACCTTGAAG
>CAAKHB010003284.1:115067-130948 GCA_901007665.1 Aeoliscus strigatus
ACAGGGTGGATGGTGTTGGATGTGACTGAGAACCCAAGTAGGAGTAGGACAACAGCAATTCATGCTGTTGATTCCAAGCATACAAGCAAGTATTGGGGGGGGGGGGCTACATAGTACAGTAAACCTGCAGTATTTACAGAATATAAGATCAGAAGCAGTAAACAATAGATACAAGTTGATATATAACCAAAGATATTCAGATGCACATGAGCGATGACGTGGAGTGCGATGGAGCAAAAAATGATGGTAAAACAGACCCAGTTTTCCCTCAGCCTCCCCTTGTTTAGTGTAGCGAGTGACTGGCTGATCAGATTCATCACAGGGTAGCTTGATAATTATTTACTCCATTAGCCATTAGTTGTCGACACAGAGTGCACTGGCTCGCAAAATTAGAATCCTTATCTGAATGTTCCAGAGCCTTCACTGTATCCTCAAAGAATGCAGCAGTAACTAGGAAGCACCGGCCATAGAAGGACATTCTGAGGGCAACCAGCTATCTGGCATGTGTTTGTGTTGTTTCTAGAGGAAATGTGAAGATTTACCATGTGGCTGCAATAGCTAATTTAATTTAACCTAATGATGATGTCATGCAGCTTAAAATCTCCTCTGCAGACATGTTGGGATTTATAAAGTCTATAATCAGATATTTTATTATTATATATATATTATTATAGTTTTGTTTTATTACATTTGTACATGTTATAAACAACCAATGTTACATCTATTTAACCTCTTTACACCGGTCAGTTTGCCCTCTTGCTCATTACACCGTTTGATCATGAATGATCAATGGCATCATGTGAGTTCATAAGCAGGTGAGTGAAAAGAAAATCAGGGTTCCAACCTACTGACCAGTGAGGAGCAAAGCTTGAATATCTACTGTACATGACACCCTGTCCTCAGAAGCTCTTACAAGGGACAGACATTGTAGTTTCCCAAAGGTTACAGGTGAGCTTATATTAGTTTTGCTGGTTACTTTAGTTAAAGTAAGTTAAAGTCTGTTGAAAGAAGCATCACTGTTTGTTGTGTAAATGTGTATTTTTTTTTTTTAGGGTGGACAGTCTCTATAGACTGTATGCCCTCTGTCTACGTCGCTTCCCATCTTTCTGCCAACCACGGGAAACTTCAAGCGACTCACTGGCTCAAGTCTCAGAAGCAGCTGAACTACTATAATGCAATCCTCTGCAATTCTTGAATCATTCGGCAGTTTACTCTTCTCTGTGTCTCCTTTCTGCTCAGTCTGCTTTTACACTTCCAGCAACTGAACAGACGGGGAGTTTACTTCAAAGAGTGAAACCGATGGTGGTTGTAATGAAGGAAGTTATGGAGTGATTCATATAACAAGACTGGAGAGAGATTTACATGTTTAACATTACCAGTCTAACCCTGAATTCATTGTGTTGGTCCAAGACGTATGAAATTTCTCTCGTAATTGAACTGAGTAGCACTGTTGAGAAGTTGCAGATGTTTTACCACTTAAACAAGAGTTTCTGTTTTTTATTATCTATTTCCTGTTCAGCAGCTTCCCCAGCATTTTACAGTAATAATAAATATGACTGAAAAAGGTCTTGAGGTAAATCCACTGAAGCAGAATGCTTAGATCTGCCTCCCCTACTATTAACTTGAAGAGCAATACAGTTACCGTCAATATGACACATATCAAGCTCCATGACAGGGCACAGGGACAGGGTTGGAAAATAGCACAGTTAATAACCCAGCAAACAATATCCAGCTGGACATAATTTGAGGGGGTGGGGTGGGGGTTAATCAAACACCAGTAGCGCCATCTGAGCTGTCACTTGAACTATAATCGGGATGAAAATGCTCTGGCTGCAGCGTTGATGTTTGATGTGTTGATTGAACACATTGAAATGTGGGCAACACAGTGGTGCATTGGTTGGCCGTGTTGTCCTGGGGATCTTTCTGTGTGGAGTTTCCATGCTCCCCCCGTGTCTGCATGGGTTCTCTCTGGGTTCTCTGGCTTCCTCCCACCTCCAAAAGCATGCTGAGGTTAATTGGTCACTCTAAATCACCCGTAGCTTTGAATGTGAGTGTGAATGGATGTCTGTCCTTCATGTGGCCCTGTGATGAGCTGGTGACTAGTCCAGGGTGGACTCTACTACTCCAGCACAACTGTGACCCGTAAGCGTAATAAGCGGAAGCGGATCATACTTTGAATGTCCATCACAAGAGCTGGATTACCAGTGAAAATGGTGATACACAATCCTGTTTTTAGGCAAAGGAGGTTGCAGCTGCCGATGTACAACATGTGGATTTCTTTAGATTTGGATTTCTTTATTTATCATGAACGTAACCGGATGTGTCATTTTGGGTGAGAGTTAATCTAAATGCACCTGTGAAAGTACAGCTTCAAAAATTGCATGTGAAAATGATTCAAAAAGCAAGAGTAGTTTAATAAAGTATTGCATCCACCTTTTTTTTTTTAGTCAGTAGGTGCTCTTAGGAAGACTTTCAACAACCTTGTGACTCTAACCTCTAAAGTACTTCTGGTCTCCCGGGATCGGATCTCTTGGGCGGCCACTTAACCTCCATCCTGTCCGGTGGGACGAAGTGACATTTCTGGGAAGGCAACAACAGCCACCCAGATTCCAGTCACGTGTCATCTCCATGAAGCATCCATGTTGGATTCAGGAGCTGTGGCCCTTCAACGGAAACTGGAAAATGGAAAAATAAAACTTGAACAAATAGAAAAATGTTGAACAAATAGAAAAGGCAGAGCACAGAAGTGTGCACTGCACAGAAACACATTTTCATTTTATGCACCTTTTGTCAAAGGTACTTTACTAGTTTAATAAATCTATTTTTCCTATACATAAAATTGAAGAGAATAAAAATTCCCTCAGCTCAAATCAGATATGTGGCATTCAGTACTTTCATTTTCTTATCTCTCAGAAGCCACATGCATATAATACCTTCATCTCACACGACACAGTCTCATTATTTATACAGCACCTGTCTGGGAATAATATTGGAATATTGAAGATGGGTGTAAATAAGCCACAGTGTGTGTGTGTAAGTGTGCGTCTGGAGACGAGCAGTGCACAAACGTTTACTTTAAATTGTCTCAGTGGAGTAAAGCTGCAAGGAAGAGAGGGTGAATCAGTAATGGGCTGGATAACAGGATGCCCATCCCTGCTACCTGACATTTACACTGAGGAGGATAGATGCTCTTCGTAGTGCCTCTCTGGCTTCTCGCTGTGTTTCCTGTCTCAGCCGAGACTCGTGTGGTTCGTCCTCCAGCCATAGAGAGCTTCGGGATAAATTGTCTTTCACCTTCAGGGATCTTGCCCGGAAATTATTTTATCTGGTGTTGTTGCCATCTTAACCTTCTACCATTTACGAGAACAACAAGTATACAACGATCAATGCAGAGCCCAACCACTCAGTCTCCCATAGAGAAGAGCAGGAAATATATATATATATGTGTGTGTGTGTGTGTGTGTGTGTGTGTGTGTGTGTGTGTGTGTGTGTGTGTGCTACAGGTATACTGGGCTGCAAATCTAAATAACAGATTCATTCCATCTCAACTTTACTGGTAAAAGGAACAAAGGAAATGATGATGATGATGATGTCTTAATTGTATTATTGCTAATGTTGCTAGATGTTTAAAAACCTCCAAACCTTCCATTGTCTGTCAGATCAGGAGGTATGTACATAATATACAGTGTCTCATGCATTTCCACAGCACCATGTTCAATCTGCTTGACGTGGGTCGCCTCTGTCATCTGCTGGAAAGCTTTGATTTCCATTGTTCCTCATTTGAGCTTCTATTATGCAGAGTATTGCACTGGCTATGAAACATTCAGCAGCTCCAATGTGAACTGAAACTGCTTCAGATTAAAACAAAGTCGTTTTCCTTTTCTCTGCTCCTTCTAAACAACTTTCAGGGCGTATTTCAACGTGTACGCTTGAGCGTTTGTTCTGGTTGATTTCATAAACCAAGCTGCTCTCTGAGGGAGAATATCAGAGTGAATGCAAACCTCAATTAGTAACGGCTTCAGTACAACAAGAACTGAAAAATCTGGGTGAAAGATTACCACAGTAAAAACAAATGTCACATTGGGACATGAACACATGCTGGTAATGGTGTTTAATAAAGGAAACCGAGGAAAGAAAGACATTATTCTCTGGAACACCAGCAGAACTGCATCATTTCACTGGGACGGAACAGAACCCCAGAAATGTGCAAACAATACACGACAGAGTTGACAAAATGAAACGTTTATTTTGGTTTATTCCATCAGTCAAATGAGCCAGCACAAACCCATGTAGGCCTGAATCACTGTGACATGTACTTGATTTGAACCCCTGAAATAAGATCTGCTAATATTAATCTTTTATTAGCTGTCGAATCTTTGTTCTGAATATGAATGGGCATTATGATGTCAAATAAAAAGAATGAATGAGCCTGGAATTAAGTTCGCACCATTGGTATTCATCTCATTAAACTCCTGTTCTAATTTGAAGTCATTCTTTAGATTCCTAATTTCCTTTCTTCTCAAAAGCCATTTTCATATTAATAAGCAGAAGCCACATGCGAAAGCGACATCATGGGTGTGCTGCGTAGCTCAGAGATGTGATTTGATCATATCATCTCATAGTCGTATTCCAGCCCTGACTGTTATAAAAGAGAATATACTGCATGTGCATGCTATAAGAAATATGCTAGCTGCTGCAGCAGAGACAACAGAGAGCACTTCCAAACCTCAAGCATGCATTTAAGAAAAGTACAGACGCATAACTGACCACCCCCTTAACATATCATTTAGAGGTTAATGCATCAAAAAAGCTCCCACATAATGTCTTTTTAGCAGAGAAGAGGTTACGTATGGTGCCATCTTGTTCTCTGCATAACCTTTATTTTTCTGCAACGTGACTTTTGTGTGGCGTGAGATTGAAAAGCAGCCTCTCAAGTAGATTTAATGTGTTTGGTATGAACAGCCTGAGATAAGTGCTCTCTGTGCTGCAGGAGAGTTGGTGCCAGCCAGCTCTGCAGCGTGACAACGGTGCCAATATCCATTCTACTGCACGATGTACAACCGACTGTACTCCTATTGCATGTACGCTAAAACAGTTTACTTCTTGTAGCTGTCACACCAGCTGACATGAATGTACTCTGTTATGTGTCTATTTGTGTGTTCCAACTTGGACGCAGTTCTTGCGTGTAAAGATGTGAAGGTTGTAAAGCAAAATCTGGATTAACAGAAGAAAAAGTGAGTAAATAACTAACAAAAAAGCCAAGTAACAGCATGAACGAATAAATGAATCACATTCCAGCTTTTGAATATACATCAAAGCTTAAATGGGGAAAGGGTTGTAATTGATCAAAGCGATGCAAAACCATTTCTGAAATGATGTACTACATCAACTTTCCATCCACTGATGAACTTCTGACTGCGCTGATGCAATGTGGTGGTGAATATTACTTCTGGGGGCTATAATTTGAGATACAAGGTTGTTTCAATCCTCAGATCCTCTGTAGCATCTCTGAACAAGGAAGTGAACCTCAAACGCTCCCAACATGCGTGGGAACCTGGAAGCAGCAGGTAAATGTCTCCGTAAATCTGTCAACCAACCATGAGATGATCCTCAAATCTGCTTTTGAATATGGTTTGTGATCTTGTTATTCAGAAATCACTTGTTAGCTGCTAGTTTATCACCAACTGCTATGACGGAAGTGTGATCTTCCTACAGTGGAAACTAACAGCAGCAGAGACAGAAATTTTTGGCAATGAGTGATTGACCTTCCCACGAGGTGGCACCACGGGTGCATAATCAAAATACCGCTGCATTAGCTAGATAGCACTACAACCAATCAGAGTAATGGATAATGTTCATATTTTAAAGGAAATTTACTGTTGACGCCAAACGGCCGCTCTTCATCAGCTGCAGCCATCGTTGTTGTGTACACAATCCCATCTCTGGTGCAGCACTGTCATCGGCAGGTACACCACCAGACGAGACGACAGACTACCACTCACGCACACACATCACACACACCTACGGGAAATTTTGGAGGTGGGAGGAAGCCGGAGTACCCAGAAAGAACCCATGTAGACACGGGGAGAGCACGCAGACTCCACAGAGAAACACCAGGAATCAATCCAGAGACCTTCTTGCTATGAGGCGACAGTGCAAACCACTGTACCGCCGTGTCGCCCTTCTGGATTTCCAGGTTAGTAATTGTAATAAACCCACAGACACATTTTCCCACAGAAAGTGAACAAGCTGTCACAGCCAAAGCTGAAATGCGGCCAAACACGAAGCCCTAACCAGCCTGTCCTTGACACCTCAGGGCAATTAGGAGTACAAACCTGAGAGGATGTATTACACACATGAGAATCGATGCCACTAATAGACTTCTGCTGCCCACCAGCTCTTTTTGCAGCGTCCACACATAAGCACATTTTGAATTTCAGTCTTCTGGTTTCACACATACAGAGTAGAAAATAAATCAGTGTGTGAATGCTAATGCTGGTTGAATGGCCACATAATACACAGATAGTTGAATTTTGTTCCTTCTGTATTCTTATATCTGTTTGCATGCTTTTGAGTATTATGTCTGATGAATATATGAAGTACCTCTACTGCTAAGCCATCTTTTAACAATTTAACAGTGAGTGACCCCTCAGAAGGATCTGATCATTCTGGTTGACGGTGATATACTGTCCTCGTTTCGTCCAGCGCCATATTCCCTGTAAACTACCACTCACACTTGGAACACATTTGACGCTAAGACTGCTCAAACTGAGGCTCTTCCCTCTTGGGGTTTGAATAATTTACAGCACAATCTTTGAGAATCCGTCAGAGAGATCAGCTCTCAAACGCAGGTGCATTCAACGTTCTGGGGGCCGGCTAGCTGTTTAATCATGAATGGCACCTGACCTCCACCAAACCACAGCCACTTTCACTGTGACAACAATATGCACAATCAAATATTTGAAGGAACTGTGCATGCACAATACGATGATATGATGGGGAACGTTCAAGTGAATATTCACACACATCCCAAAGCAATAGAACAACACATTTATTTTAACCGGACTGCACAAATCCTATACACACTGACACTAATAGATAATACAGTGTTTGTTTGGGCCATGCTGTTTCCAAAGAAAATGATGAAAATGAAGTGGTGATGGTGAAGATGTACACATTACTTATTGTTTTCAGAGAGGGATGGAAGTCAGCTTTGTGATCAGCTGTAGATTACAACATTCAGTGCCCTTTGAAGGAGGCAGCGGGTTATTTATATAGGTCCCTAAGTGGTGAACTTGCGAGTTGATCTGGTGGAAACTGAGTTGTTCTGACAGCTCCTTAATATGGCAATACTCAGACACTGGGGAATGGACTGACCATGGAACAATAGGACTGTGCTGCTAGAAAGACCCCTTGACTGCCTTTTATCGTATCACGTAGATGTCTATTCTCTCTGACTTTTATGTTCTTATTGTTTCTTTTTACTTAATTTTAATCTTGGGCTTTCATCTAACCCTGTGTAAAGCAAATAACATTTTAAACCAACACATCAATCCCATAGGTACATGTCTCTAGTTGCCAGGCCTCACCTTGTCCTTCAAGAATGATTGACACTAAAGAACCAGTCCCCCGTCCCAGAAGACTGAACAACACACTGAGTGCAAAGAGACATCTCATAAATAAAATCCCGGCCACCCATCACCTGCCAACCTTTGTTGCAAGCGTTCGTGCATCTGAGTCTTTATACGCTGACGTTCATTTCTGAGATGTGTTGTCAACGTCGGATGTGTACATCAAGTTACAACTGCACGGGGAGACATGATTAAAGTACAGTGAGTGATGCTGCAAAGGAAGCCAAGCTAAAAAAAAAATAGATCTACTATATATCCTAATATTTTTTTGACATCATGATTTTCATTGAATTTAAGAAGTCATTAAATATTTTGTGGATTTATGCTCTAAAAGTTTGTATTTAAAGAATAAATAATTGGATTTATTAAATACTTTTTCAGTTCAGTGATAATTTCAGGTAAACTGAAACTGAATTATCTGTGGAGATTTCCTCATTTCAGGATAAACAAAATCCTGACTTTTACTCAGCCTGCTATCTGGAACGGGCCCGGGGGATGGGTTCTGTGTCACCAGTACTGTCAGAAAAATCTGAATCACTTCATGCCATGAAATAAATTTATAGTTAGAGTAAAGATGAGCAGCGCCTGTTTTAGGCAGAACAGAAGATTAATGAGCAGCTGCATCAGATGTATAAATGTGTTTTTAAAAACTACATCCACTGTTGAACATTTTCATTTTTCCCAATAATACATTCCTGCTCTTTGTTGGAATGAAATCATGCTGGAATAACTGAAGTACACATGAAGTGTTTGCGAAGGAGGGCGACTCGAGCACACTCACTCATTGCACTTGGAAAAAACACTTGACCTTTTCTATCTCTGCATATTGCAGCAAAAAAAAAATGTCATGGGGGATTCTTAAGCACTGTTCATTAAAATGATTACTGTTTTTCATTACCACAAGGTCATCTGAGGCCTAATAAACAGGCTTGAAAAGCATTGCAGCTGCGCCTGTTCTCGTGTAGCGTGCAGCGATCTCTAATGGCTGTTTAGTCCGGGATTATAAAGGCATTTGTTTTCATTTAAAGTGAATTAATAAAACTTTCAGGGAATATTTTCAGTGCATCCAAAGTAGGATCGACTATCACTGTCAATGATGTTAATTGATTTTGGGGGAGAGCACAGGAGCAGAAACCAAGTGAATCCCAGCTCATTACATTTAGTTAACAGTGGAGGGTGAGGGTCAAAGGTCAGGGTGGTGTGCATCACGCCTAGAGCTAATTATGTCTACAGGCTGTTAATCCATAAGAGAGGATTTTGAGTTTTAGCCACTAATGGTCTTGGTTAATGTGTTTGATTTTTGCAGTCTTTACCTGGCTGATCAGTTTGAAGGCTCAAATGCATCACATCATAAATAAATCTGTATTTTTCCAAATACTCACAGTTATAGGTTCTTACGGAAGTACACTGCATTCCTAAAATTGAAAAAATTGTACACATCATCTTGTGATTGTGACTTGCGAATTGCTGAACTCTAAATGTGCAAATATCAAAAACGGGCTCCGGTCAAAGAGTATAAGTGGGATACTGAGATGTAGAAGGAGCAAATGCATCTTGCAAATGTGAAAGGCTCTGAAATGATAAAGAGGTTCTTGTCATGTTTGGCAAGGCAGTAGCACAGCAGACGGGGTACACACAGCCACACGATTAAGACCATTACACCAGTTGCCACTGAGGACTGAAATGATCGGACCTGTTTATAAGACTCTTAATGGATTAGCACCTTCACTGCTTGTCTCAAAATGTTCTGAGAATATGTTCTGTGCGTAACATCCCAAAAATGACATACAAGTGGTTCATAAGGTGTAGCAGCCTTTAGTCACTGGGCACCGGAGATACGGAACACACTGACACTGTCAATGACACAGCAGCATGACTGGCCAGAAGCTGCTCAAAACATTTTTATGGCTTTGATAAGAGGACTTTATCCAATACTAATCAATGAGTATATATCAAATAAATATTCACACTATTATTGTTATTGTGTGTATGAAATAATGTGTTTGTGTGATTTAATGTTGCATTTCTATATTAAAGGTGCAATATGAATAAGTAAAGACATAAGGACCCAAATAAGACTAATTGATTTTAAAGTTTAATTTCTCTTCATATTCACACATCCAAGTCAGTTTTAATTGTTTTCACTCTTATCGAATCAAATATGTTGAATTAGCTGAGGAAAAAAAAAATCACTTATCTTTCCATTATGTTTAATGACTTAGTGTAGGCACTTAAACAATGTGAACGCCACTGAAGGCATTTTTGAAGGGTGCAACGGAGAACATTTCACCTAGTGGTCATTAGACTTGCAAACAATGTGCTTGTTTATCATAATAGGGAAGGATGCCCCGGTCAGAAGAGCTTGTTTGTTTCCCCGTGTCTTTGGCTGAGTGTCCTCACTTGATAAATATCCCATTAACTCTTCTGTTCCACTTAGCAGTCTGGACATTTGGGAGTACTGTTTGGACACACACACACACACACACACACACACACACACACACACACACACACACCCCTCATGTTCATGTCATCCCACACAGGCCTTATTTGTCGTGTTTCTTTCGGCTACACACACACTGATTTTCCCCAGAGTGTCACCAGAGCCCACCGGGATGGTTAGACACCTCGTTTGCGGAATTATAAAGTGTCTGCCTACAGGTAAATCTGTTCACATGTTGCCAAATTTTTCACTCTCCCACATAACTACCTCCACCTTCACTTCAGCGTCATAAATAAGTACAGAGAAAAAAAAACACCTGCAGTGTCTCAGTGATCATTTATCTTTTATGCTGCCCACAGTTTATGGCGAGAAATTAATTTAGGCTCGCTATCAAGAGGGCATAACATATTCAGCTAGCGTGCTCTGCTCATTTACTTTTTTGCTCCATTGTATTGATAAGAGACAAATTGTATATGGCGGAAATAGTCAATATGAAGCAACAGAAAGAATGATAATGAGGCAAAAAGACAGCCAGTGCAAGAGATTTTGTACACTTTGTGTGTGTGTATATAGGAAGACGTGGACGAGGAACATTAGTGACGCGGTCAGCGATCATTTGTGAGCAGTAATCATTTTGAGGACGTGCCTTCCTGGCAGGACTCTCACTTAAGCTATAATGGATCTGTCGTGGAGTTTCACAAGAGATGAAATATTTAATGATGATTGTGTCACACGGCGCACAGCATCGAGATTATTCATGTGCACACACACATACGTTGATCGTGGGTTGTCCACATGTAAGCGATGAATGTGCATCACGCTCCTGCCGTCAGGCTCCTTGTGCATCAATTTAGTCTGGCAGATGTGGCCAGGATGCTGAGCATAATGTGGATCCCCTGTGACTGGATTGTGTTTCCACTGGCCTCTCACTGGCAGACCTGGAGTCCCAGTTGTTAAGTGCCCCTTCCTGCAGAAATTCAGCTGGTCATTAGAATTGTCAGCGAGGAAGCCCAGCTCATACGATCTCTGGTCCACAAGAAGAAAATTGACCCCAATTATCCACAGTGAAGGTGTATTTTACGGAGCAAATGTTTCCCTCCTGTCATCTTCCTTGTGTGCTGGGCCTGGAGCACTTGTAGGTATTTATGACAACTCAGGTTTTATTATTCCTGAGACGAAGTCCTTTAAGTGCAAAGGTCATATGACATGACTCAATAACTCAATTTGTATATTATTTAGCACATCACAATGGTTTGTAGCCATCGTCAGTATAGTATTCAAAGTGTTATTGATCAGCTATTGGCCTCTGCCCCAAATTCATTTACAACTTTGTTTTTCCCTGTGCTTTCCTTCATTAGCTGGAGGTGAGGAACCCAGATGCAATGAGTGTATAGTAAACTTCCTCTGCTGGAATCGCACAAACCACACGCAGACAAAATCACTCATTCTCCGACGTGTCACGTCCCTAATTCAGCCTCTGGAGAATAAGATTGGAAAATTGGATATATCCTTCAACTCACAGGCGCCGGCTATCGGAGAGAGTCAATACATTGCTAATTGCATGGTGTTATTAGTTGGGTTTAGCACTTTCGGTGTGTCTGTGTGTATCGGTGGCATTATTTGTCACCGCTCTGTTGTTTTGGTCCTGACATGGGGATTAGCTCTGAGGGCCAACAGACACTGGGGAGTTGTAGGTTAAAAGACAACTAAAGCCTGTGTTTAAGGAGTGAGAGATGGTTTCCACAGGGGGTGGGATGAGGATACAGAGAATCTGGATGATGTTCTGCTTTGGCTGCAGAGAAAGAACGTGATCACCAATGGTTAACACATTGTTTTAATCACATTCACAAAACACTAATTATGAAGCATTTTGACATTAGACTTAGACATTGGATTGAAATAACCACTGAACTGGGAAGGGAATTGCAAACATTGAAAATAATTCACAAACATGAATGATTGGGTCATTGTAATTCAAATTTTCTGCTGTTTGTGAACCGCTGTACTTGAAGAATCCACGAAAAGTTCTCAGAGAAGTGTCAAGCAGGTAAATAACTCCAGAGAGCAGGAGGAGAGTTGCTAATTGTCCAATTGTCTTCCCAGGGGTTGGTGATGTCAGTAGTCAGCACAGGGTCAGTGGAGTCAATCGCGACATGCCATCGCCTCAGCTACTCTCCGTGTGTGACATGTAACCTCATCACCCAACTGTCTTCTGGTTTTACCACTGCTGACAAATGTTATCGCTTTTGTGTGCGTGTGTGTGTGTGTGTGTACGCGCGCTTGTCCTTGTTGGTATTATTTATAGAAGAGTATTACATGTATACTCAGATGCATTGCGGATTAAGTTTTTGGAGTCCTCACGCAAGAAAGCAAATTTCTCAAGTGTCCCGATGGCCTGACAGTTTCACTGAAAGCAATACTTTGTTCTGCAGAGGCTGGAGGATCACTGGGTTCAGTCTATCTGAACTCTCAAGCAGTCATTCATTTACATACAGTTAATGATGCTTATAGACAGCAGAATCCACCCTCAGTCAACTCATCATCAGGCAGACTTGCTGCCTTTCAGCCAACATCTCCCGCTCTTCCTCCTTCGGTTCGCTTTCATGTGCTCCCAATCAAGTCTAATGCATGCACAGCAGAGGTCCTTGAAAGCAGATCTTTTCCATAAAAAAAAAAAAAAAAAAAAAAAAAACAGAAAAGGGGTCTGACAGCATTCAGTTTCTACTTGGAGAAACTCGACGGAGTCGCTCATGACAGGTGGATTTGATCCTGTGGGATCAATCTATGCTGAACTGAATTTAACCTAGACAGGATCCTCGATCTGAGAGCAGCACAGTAGAGACTCTGGACAGTAGTAGTGCGACACTTTGGAATGTCTGTGAAGGTTCTCAGTCATCCAGGTCATGGTATTCTTGCTGCAACTGGACTTCTACCAGAAGCCCAGCTGCCTACGATTTAACCCACCAAGGACACTTTTTTTTTTTTTTTTGCACATGCAATTGCAGCTGCAGTTTGTTATATCATCTACAATACAAGACTGTTCTGAGAAACTGTCAAATCAGGACTCTGCAACTCTGACTTCTATGGGTGTACTTGTTACCTTCTTGGAGTTGACACTCCTTTCTTAGAGTTTATGCCCCCTGTTCTGTCTGATTCTGACATGTGTACGACATGTCAGTCCGACAGGGTGTCAAATGTAAGGCGATGAACAGATTTAATTCCAAATCATCAACATGAAGGTAAAAGTAACATGTGCAAAGCATGAGCGTGATTAATAACCTTACACTCCCTTTGGAGAACACAACTCGACCACAATGTCTGTTCTGCTCCGGCAGCCTAATGATTCCCTTTGTTTCTCCCGTCCCTCGAGTGAGTCATAAGATGGAGACAATAGGTTTAATGGGATGATAAAGGGCCATGGATCACTAAGTTCTCGACAGATTCACATCCAGAGTACATAATGAGACAGTCAACACGGTGGGATAGGTCTGTGCTTCCTGTAATAATCTGCTGACTGTCCCTTTTGTCTGGTTTGTGGAAGCAGCCTGGGGACCTGCAGACCTGTGGAAAAGGTCAGACCGAGGGTTTGGGTCTATGTTGTGGCCCTGAACTGAAAACCCAATTATCCCAACATTTCAGTCAGGCTTAATTAGGCTTGTCAGATGTTCTTCAGATTCATTATGTTTCTAATTAGGTCCCTATCAGCCCGACAGAAATAATGGCTTTATAATACATCAAAACCAAGTTGCTCCACGATGACATTAGTCCTCCTATCCTCTGGGAATCTGCCTTAATGGGTGGTCACACGGAGGTTGTTGTCTCCTTCTAGAGATGATTTTGAGACGTTTTAAATCTAACTTGTACATTATGCAACGTATTTCAACCGGGTTCTGCTCAGAGGTAGCTGGGAATATTTGGTATGTTTGGGTTCTTTCTTTAGTCGAGTCCTGTCCTTGTTTCGCAGGGTGATGCAGAGTCCGGAAGTTCAGGCTCTTTGGAAAACAAATCTCTATCCCCACATAAATACACTGTTGGTAGAAACTAGAGAGGACCAGGAAAAAACAGATGTTGGGCCCAGAGTGTGAAGGGTCTGCTGGCAGCCATTGTGAGGGTTGAGATCGACTGGTTTCATGTTCACTGACAGAAGAAGGTTCACTAATCCTGGACTTTAAATTTGTGGTGGTTTGAGGTAGCTGGGGATATTTGACGTGTGTTTGGTTTCTGTCTTAAAGGTGACTTGGTTAGATAATAATCATGAACAAACACAGAGAGAGAAAAACGAGAGTTTTATCCAAAGTAGTCTTCCAATCTTTGCTTTTTCTGTATAAAATGTTATTCAAATGCAAAGTCACTTCAATAAGATCCGGCCTGATGATGGACAGGGCAGCGTCCATTGCGTCTGAAAGCAGCTCATCACACTCAGAGGAGCCTCTGTGCCTTTCATTGTAAACCCTTCATGCAGCGCACTGCATTTGTGAGCAATGGGAACATTTTTACTCCAGTCCAGTGAAGCAGAGATATGGCAGCTAGTTGGAGAGTATTGCTGCAGGGAGACATTTAAAGGAGCAGTTCACGTTCCTCTTGGGGATAATTGCAGGTTTTTGCCCCAAACCTGCACTTTGTTTGCTGAAAGTGGTTGACTTTGGACAAAGGTAGCGTTTCTTTCCTCTTCACTGACTGTGGCTGGTAGATAAAAGGAAAAAAACCTACTTCTGTTTGCTCTTTGCAGTCTTAGGACTCAAAAGACATGTTGGGAATTTTCCTTTTTTTATTTTTTGAGGTTGAGATTAGAAAGGATTTACAAGAACTTCTTATGCCAAGCTTGGGTCCACAGAGAGCCAGTGTAATATTTTCTTTCTGCATCAACGTGAGAGTGCTTTGGTACTTGAGTCAAACAGGACACACTGACAGAGATTGAGACTGAAACAATTACAAAAAATATCTCAGAAAAACAATTAACAGAAACAAATACTGGCTATGAAACACACAAACACAAACACACCACAGCAGACACACAACACCCTGACTTTTGTTTGTGATGGTTTTTGGTGTTTGTCTCACCCAATTGATGTGTTACTTAGAACAGGGGACGTCTACATCATCTTTGCCTTCGGTTTCCCCTATCTCAAACTGAATGTCTTCTGCAATGCACAAAAGTGATTGTCGTGTTTTTAATTAGTGTGTCTGTGTCGGTGAAAGACCATGAAAGAGCCACAAGAACTTTATCTTTTCAGCCAGGAATGTTTATCTTTCACAGTGTATTGTTGTTATGTATGGCACCTTTCATATTCACACATAAGTGCTTTGCAACAAAAGAGATAAAAAAACAACAAAAAACAACGATTTAAAAAACATAACATTTTAGAAAAGTCTAAAGCCCTTTAGGACAACTATCAATGAAAAAACAGAATAGTTTGATGAACTGACTTTCAATATTCTAGAAAAAAAGGCTTGTCACATCCTTTCATGACTTTTAATAAAACTGCAGTTGCAGTCATTTTTAAATGTCCTACTCAGTGATTAATGGCGTCTTTAGTCCTGGAATGTGATTAGTGTCGTTCTAAAAGCAATTGTGGCGCATCCATTTTGAGAAAGGTATTTGTTGTCTAGTTATCATCAGTGTTGTGTTTGCTGGTGACAGCTGCAATGACACTGGGCCTTTCAGACACCACTTATTCAAATGCCAATTATTACTAAATGAGTAATGGAAAACATGATTCACTTTACTTTTGTCCGAGCAATCCAAATCTGCAGATCAATAGTGAGAGAAATTTTTATGGACACATGCCAAATAAATAAAAAGCATT
>CAAKHB010003284.1:131008-147058 GCA_901007665.1 Aeoliscus strigatus
TGTGTGTGTGTGTGTGTGTGTGTGTGTGTGTGTGTGTGTGTGTGTGTGTGTGTGTGTGTGTGTGTGTGTGTGTGTGTGTGTGTGTGTGTGTGTGTGTGTGTGTCTTTCCCAGCTTTAATATTAAGATTACAAACTTTTAAAAATATACATATGTATATACATATAACAGATGTTCCCTCTCCTAAATCCAGGGATCATCTGATCCCAATGATGTAACTAAGCTCTCAAATCTCACAACAAATGAAATACAGATGCCACGCTGCACTGGTAGTGTTTCTGATTTTGTTAGGTTTAGATGAAGCATCTTGTTAAACTAGTGTGATTCTGTTGCTCAGACCAACAGCAGGCATCATTGGAGATGTAACACTGTTTGTTCTCACAGTGCAAAATGTTGGCACTTGTGTTCAATAGCAGCACACTTGTTGCTTTTCTTGTCCTCTGGAACACAAATCGTATTTCCACTGCAGCAGCCAAGATATGATTTACGATCCCTTTGCTTGTGATTTCGGTGAAAGTCGAATCGGTTTCTTTTCAACATGTCACCAACCCTCACTGACATTGTACAGTAACCTTTTACTGCCAAAATCTCATCTGAGAAAGCACAGATGGCATTTTCCATCTTTTCCTGGGTAACAGCATTTGACATGTCTAGAAAATAAATCACAGCCTCTATTGACGGTGTATCAACATGTGTTCAACAGAAAACTAGCCTATGATAATGACCATGTCATCTTCTGGTGCCTTCTGACAACTTGGCCTCTCCACACTTGTCCAGATGGATTTTTATAAAAATGGCATTCAAACGGCACAACTTGCAGTCACATGACTCTAATTCACAGTGATAATAGAAATATAATGCTAAAATAAATGTTACTTGACCTGAAAAATGCATATCAAACAGTAGAAAGTGCCTCTTTTTGGACACCACCATCAGTATTTGCATTGTCTATCAGAATGAAGCAAATATAATGCATCAAATATAACATATTATATGTCAGTCTTTTTCTGTTTTCCATTTCAATAAATCACTAACACCAAATATGTGACATCACTACAATCAGGTACAGTACTGATTGATACAGTACATGTTCACAGAAGGACTTATATACAGATAGTTTATGATGATAATAATCTCTAATGTCTATTTTTCAGATAAATAAAATGTCTAGTTGTTTGTCATTTTTGACATGTCACCTGCCATTATGTTTCTAACCTCATTTCGCCGGCGAAGCAGACAGCCCATTAATGTGTGGGGACAGGAGACAAGCAGGCCCCTGAATGCAACAGCGCTCAGATGGTGACAGAATTAGCACAGCTAAGTGTTTCACACTCCAAAGGTCAGCTGCTTGGATTTAAATTTGCCTTGTCTAGCACAAACAAAATTAATTAGCTTCATGCTTCATGGAGAGAGATGAGACCACAGAGAGGAAACACTCAAATATGACGGCAGAGTGAAGTTAGAAAGGAGACTCAAGTCACATTTATAATCATATTCACCAATATTGACCTCTTATTTTTACTGTACCCAGTGAGCTCACGCACAACAAATAGTGAGAGTTACCTGGTGCGGTCCGTCTCGTCCTGTCCACCCATAGAATATCTACACGAAGACTATCAGCTATCACCCCCGTCCTCCAATCACTACACTGGCTCCCTCTCATTCAGAGCTCCTCACCCACCAGTGCCCCCACCTACCTCAAAGAGCTTCTCACCTTTAAGACCCCCTCAAGGTCCCTCCGCTCCACATGCGCCTACCTCCTCATCACACCCAGAACCAATCTTTGCCCTCTGTGGAACGTCCTTCCAGAGCATCGGAGTACACAACAGACTGTGTATTCATTTCATTGTGGCTTTAGAACGTACTTGTTTTTCGTGAGCTTTTTAAATTTTTGTGTCGTTTTAATTCTGTTCTTAACCTGCGGCACACTGAATTTTCCTCTGAATGATGTATGAATAAAACTGCTAATTACCTAGTCTCAGTTATCAGTGTATCATCCTTACATCACTCCTAGAAATGATTGGCTGTGTCTGTAAATCACATGTTGTTTGACAATTCCTGCAGCAGAAGTGTAAATCTGACATTGATACTGAGGAAGTATGATGCAACTGAATCAGTCACCATCATCCCAGATTACATCTCTTCTTAACACAGATCTTAAAGCCAAAGAATAAGGACAGTGTGTATGGAGACGTAGCTGTTTACTGCAGGGGACATGTTCATACAGCAGCAACAGTGGAGACCTGGTCATGTCACATCATGCTCAATGCTCATACCAAACCAGAACACAGAAAGTCATTTAATGTGACAAGAAGCTCAGTTACACTGATACCATAGTCCGTCCCAGAAAAACAGAATTTCTGTTATTTCTGAGAAACACTGGTCACTTGTTTTCTCCTCTTTGTTCTGATAAATGTGAATGGATATGTCACAATAATAGAATTATACAAGCTTAAAACCCCTCTCTTTATTTTTAGGGATGAGAAACAAATATACAACGGTCATGTGGCCCAAAAGCGTCACTGTCACAATAAAACACTGTCATTACCAGGGTCAGGTTTGCTTCATCTATTTTTATCTGTCTCCGCTGTTTCCTCCACAGATGTCAGTGCAGAAAACATCCACAACCTACTCAGCCTCTGAACATCAGTGATGATTATATACTGCACAGATTTTGTTTCTTTTTTCTAAGCAGTCAGCCGTTGCTCATGCTTTTGCACAAAAGTCTGTATGTATGGAATGTGCTAGGTTTATCTTTGCCTGAACCTGCGATTAGCTTTAATTTATCCTTCTCTTCTCAGCACAGAGCTTGTTTAAAACATGACAGACGTGCTGCAAACTGTTACTTTTTAACTGTGTTACACTGTGGCCGTGTTGTCTGATCTGCTGTCAGTCGGATAGATTCAGTCCGTCAGCAAAGCACTGCGCAGGGCTTCTGCACCAAAGGGGAGGCTGACGTTGCCAAATATAGCCCCTCCATGGGAGTGCCTTCCTGTCCAGGTTAACATGCTGCAGCCCACTCTCACCACAATAGTAGCCATAAGAAAATGTCAACATTGTACATTTCTGTAAACCCAACACCCCTTGTCTGTAGGCTGAGAAAATCTAAACCACAATGCGTTCAAACTTTCAGCTCAAAGTTCCTTTCTCGCTCAAGCCACAATGTTGTCTGAACTTTAAGAATGTGTATTCTGTGTCTGAACCCAACCAGATGAAAAAAAAGCATCATTTTAAAGAGGGGTTCTTCGTGATGTATTGTTGATCTTAAATGTGTCCAACAGATACACTGTTGTGCCAACCTTGGTTTTTTTATAAAGCTCTTTACAAACAACTACAACTCAACTGCTTTTGAGGCTAAATACAATGAACTATATGAAAATGTCAGGTAGTCTAAAATTAAACAGATTTGTGATTAACTGAATCAATGATTAACTGAAAGAGAGAAAAATCTGTCACTTCCTGCTCGACTACTTCCTGACAAATATTTGTTGGACTCTTGTTGAGTCCAACATGATACTTTCTCCATCGTGTCAAATAAATCTAGACTGAAAACTATCACAGAGGACTCAACACTCATACAAATTCATGAAAATTTTAATATTGCATGATTATGTTATAAAGCTTTAGTTTTATATAGGGTACTAGAATATTTATCTGTAAAGAAGCTCTTACGTGCAATACATACTGTACAGATACAATTATAGCAACAGGTGGTGCGCTGATCTATAATGAAGGTGCGAGACTGGGTATGTCAGCCTGTGTTCACTCTATTAGCTCCCTCTTTATCTGCAGGAGGAGGAAGGGTTGCGAGGGATAGTCTGGCTGATCTGATTTGTCAAACCATTACCTTGAATATGTGCTATGCTGTGTCTGCAGGCCCACTCAATGAAATAAATGCGCGTTAGCCCCCGGCTCTATCAGCCTGCAGCATTTTTTTGCATCACATTCTTTCTCAAAGCGTGTGCAAGAAGGCACAGGAACCTTTGCTCACAAATTGGAGGAGAGGATGAAGTTTAGAGGGAGACGGTAAGGGGTGGGGGTGAAGAGGCATTGTCACTGAGCACGCAAAACACTCTGGCTGTGATAAAAGCATTAGCGACTCCAATAGGGTGGAAAAAAAGTTTGCATGTGCAGAAATGATTCCCATGGATGAGAGAGCAGAAAACACTTGGCCGGCCCACAGGAACTGCTAGAGTGGCAACAAATGAGCCACGACTCAGTCATTACGATGACTCATCCAAACTATTTATGGCAGAATAAATATCAAAAGGCGTATGTTTTTTTTATGTTTTTTTATTACTGTTCACCTACATGGAAATATACGTAATGAGCTATACAGAGAAAGTACACAGTAAAATAAAAGACACTAGAATATGGTGCAACAAGCAGTTTCAGTTAGTGCCTGTATTATTTACTTTATTTACTAAGCCATTTTCATGCAGCACCTGACTGGTGGGACGGGCTGTGACTATACCATGGACCACGTGAACTTCACTCAGACAGAAAATGACAGAAATAAATTCTGTGGTGTCTGTCTTTTGTGTGGTTGATGATTGCGAAACCACAACTGTGACAGCACACGTCAAGGAGCTGCTGTGTCTGTACACAAAACCAACCCATCCTGTATGTGTCATATCCACTGACGAACTGACGTGTATCAGTAACACATGTGTAGTCACAAGACAAATATATATATATTTTTAACCCCTTTTTTAACCCCATAGCTCAAAACTGAGCTGACATACAGCATGTGCTTAGAACTATTTCCGTCTATTTTTGTGCATGTGAACTGAATTTCCTGTATATGCAGACGTGTGACAACATAACATGTAGGATGTGTATGTCTAGACCTCCATAAGACCAAATGAGAGACTTCAGGATCCGGGTTTTGTGGGTGGCAGGTTGCTGCTTTTTGTGTCGGCCGGCGTGACGTGCAGTCACAGGTCTGTGTTGACTTGAGACTGTTGATGTGCGTTTGAGGTTGAATGTGGAATTCAGACATGTGGGTGTGTGTGGTGAGCTGCAGTAAATCGTGGAGTTCCCCTTTATGGTCATGGCCAAACTGGGTTGCAGAGAAAACCACTGTGACTGTTCCTGGGCGCTGGCCATGGTTACGAAAAAAGAAAAAAAAAAAAAAAAAAAACAAACAGGATGATAAAGTTTTTGTACCATGAGCAAGTTAGTTTTCTGGAGGTTGGATGGAAGAAGAGATGAAATCATCTTAACCCATTTCACTTTCTGTTCCTCATCTGTAAAAAAAAAAAAAAGACAAAAGGGGAAAAAGTTATTTTATTGTTGAATGAAGAGAATCTCTCACTGTATGACAGTTTGACTCTGACGTGCCAGAACTTCAGGACTCTTTGATTTTGACGTGTCACCTGCCTGATTGCTCGCACGAACACACACACACACACACACACACACACACACACACACACACACACACACACACACTGTAACGCTCCCCATCCAGCTGTCACAGCTGGCCGTGGGCCTGCAGAACGTGGAGGCCTAAATGTCACAGCGCCTTCTTCTCCACAGAGGTGACACAGCAGGGCTCTCTAAGTGCTAACGTACCCACTCAGCGGCTAACATTTACCTCTTTCAGAGGCGAGAGTGGATGGTGGAATTATATGAATTAAAGCATTTAAAATGTGAGATTTCCATAAAAGTATTTCACCTAATGCACATGCACACACAACACACACACACTCCCAATGTCCCTTGTACTTTTAATGCTTTGAAAAATGCAAAGAACTTTGAAGAAGGAGAAGAAGTTTGTCCATGTCTTATACAACACCCTCCTCCAATATGACGCCCAGAAATACCCCTGAAACCATTGTTTGTATGCACCTTTTCATTATAAAGCTGTATAAATTATGAATGTGTCAAATCAAACAAATATCATAGGTAGAATGTTTAGAATTAAAATGTTTAATCAGAATACGAAAAATATATATTATTCTGCCTTGTCCAAAAAAAATTAAATTACTTATGAGGGAAATCATAATACAAATAATAATTATATGCATCTACTTGCATCAGAACAAAACCTGACTTGTTGCACTTCATGGATAATTGCATCATTATGTTTGCCATCTTGAACCGTCTGTGTGTCTTATCTGTCACTACTATAGATCAATCCAGAGTACTTCATGTATTATTCATATTCTTCCTTGAAATTCTGTGGACATTTACGAGTGAAAAGATCCATGTACAGTATGAGTGTATGTGTGGGAGGAAGAACAGTTCATCACTCTCACAACAACAGAGGAACTGATTTAGGCAGCATAACAACTGTATTATTGTGTTCATACTGATGATAAAGGGGATCTCTTGTCATGGAACAGATGGTGAAAAACAGAATCTACTGAGGAAATTAGGGACTTAGAGAGCACATGAGTGGAGCAGAGTAAATAGAGAGCAGCCCAAGAGGAGAGAAGAGACAGACCAAGAAGTAGAAGCGAGCAGATGGTGAGGTAACACTGCTCTGCTCTCATTAATTCTCCTTCCTCGACATTATTGTTTGGGAAATGGATATTACAGTAGACATAATAGCCTTTATCTGCAATTTTCTCCTGTATAATTCCCTCGCTTCTGCTCCTTCAATGGCAGATGAAACACTCACTGGATGGAGAAAAGGGAGGAGGTGGGGAGGAGATGTACTCAACTGGTATCGACAGCATGCAGTTTATTTCAGACAGCCACAGTGCAAAGCCTCCAAAATCAATACAGTGGTCCGAAAAATCCATGAGGGGTAAAACACTCCCAATAAGTTCACATCCCCGAGTGCCAGCCACTTTAGTGTCAAAAATATATATCCCATAGCGCTTCACACATCATCAGTCACACACTGTTTTCCATTCAAAAGTAAGTCCCTCGATAACTTCACTATGCGGCTGCATCTCAGCTCACCATTGCTACTGCTTCACGGTATATTTGTCCATATTTGCTATGCACTGCAGCAAATTCATGTAGATCGCATATTTTCTAGGGTAAGGTAATTAGATAATTCATTATCAAAGGAATAATGTAAAACACAAAGGCAAAGGCCAGAAGAACAAAACAAAGATTTTAAAAAAAACAACATAGAAACAAGCAGGAAATCAGAAAGTAACCGTGAAAGGGCTTGAATTTTCCTTAAACAGCAAACAGCAAAGCAGTGGCTATAGTGATGGATAATCTACAAACTAACTTAATCAGACCTCTTTAAATATTCAAATGAATATGAATATATTTCCACGGTGACTTTTAGAGGGAGCGTGATAGACTTGGTGCATTCTTTCATCAGCAGATTGGTGCGAACATAACTGCGCTCCAGGACTAATCGGAATAATTTAACTGCACACTTTGAAGTGTAAAATACGTGCATTCGAAAAAAAAAAAAGAGGTTGCCCAAAGGTCAGTGCCAGGGGCGGTCTGTCGAATGGTTCCACAAGATATCATTATTTTGATTTCACTTTGACTGCCAGTGTGAGAAAAATGTTATGCGTATGTATGACTGTTGGCTGTATTTGTGTTTATATTGCTGATATACTTTTTTTATTTCTATCTTTTAATATATATATAAAACATATAATACACATCCCTCTGACAGAGACAATATCTGTATATTTAGATTTTAATGTAATACTTATTCCATCATTGATGATCACACGAAAGCCAATACTTTTTTTTTTTTTTTACCTCAGCAAATGTAAACTTGTGGATGCAAAGTGAGATTTGCATATTAATACTCATGTGGGCTAAAACATTCTGCAAAATGTAAATGTAATACCCAAGATGCCGCCTATTTGGATCTTCTAACTCATCCGAATGTTTTTGCGCAGAGTCAAATCAATCCTCAGTCGTGCGAGAATAACTTGGAGGAAAAAGGAAAACTCAGATACATCAGATACATTTTTAGATGATTGAGCTTTTCAAGACCTCAGTCACGCTGAATATTTTATGAGGCCAACTGGACAGAGTATGTGATGTGACCTAAAAGTACGCTTTATACTGAAAAAAGGAAAGACAAATACCTGTATGTGCAGTCACTGGAAACAGCTGTTACATTTTTTACATGTACATACGGAGCACATACTATTTTTTATTAGATAATGAAATATATAATGGCTGAGGTTTTATTAAAAGATCATGGTTTGGATCTGTCTGCCTGTCTGTCTGTCTGTCTATGACACACAGAGTAATAAAATATAAAATGCCCGATCCTTGCACCTACCCATTTATTCTGATCCACTTGTCTGTCTGATTCCTTGGCTGACGGCTCTTTTAGCTCTTTGACATTTGCAGTGGCTTTTAGCCAAAAATGTCCTCGCGCACTTAATTGCTGACAGGCAACAGCAGCTTTTAATGAAAGAACTCCATCTAAAAAGGCCATTTAGGGTATCTGAAGTGACTCTCTTGGATTGCTTCTGTAAGACATCATGTGTCTGGCCAGGAAGCAGATTGAGAAACAGTCAAATTGATATCAAGAGTGAGAGTGTCAAGTCATTTTTGATGGATCACCACGGAGTTTTGAAAAATGGGTTCAATGAGGAGCTATTTGGCAAACTCAGTCCACGTTACTATGATCTTTGTAGCCATATTTTGTGTCAGAATGCAGAGTTCTCAACCCCTCGCCGAATGTTATCAGTGCCATCAGTCAACGTCACGTTACCAATTTTTGTTTCTTTTTCTGTTTCCTTCCTCTTCACTTTAATCAGCCAACCCGTCACTCATATCATTTTAATAATTCAGAACCATATTTCTCTTTCTTCATCTGAGGAGGACCCGACAAGGGAAAGTCCTGCCTACTGATGCTGCTGAGACCAGAGACTGGGCCGTGAAATTGAAGTGCCAGGCAGGAATTAACCTGGTATGTACATATTAATATGCTCATTATCTGCAGCATGGAGGGACACGGGGGCTGTGGTACACTTGTGACATTCAAGAGGACACAGCAGACAGGTTTGCACTTGAAAATATGTATATGCACAAAGGTCCCATTCTTTAGACGAGCACACACACACATATCACACAAGACCCTGTCCCTCACACACCCACATCAATTTTCACTGGTAAGTCCCTCGGCAGAAGGTGTAGGGCCACATTCATCATAGACACTCCGATATGGTATGGTAATTAGTTGTCATGCACATATTGTTTCAGAATAAAAACAATTAGCCTGAGGTGACATATGTCCTTAGTTCGTGTTTGACATGTTTTCCAGCTGACTGGGGCTGTATTTTTTTTTAGGTTTCAGTAACAGACCTGCGATACAAACACTGAACGACAGGAGGACTTGGACTAATGTGGTGACAATAGAAGAAAGGGAGAACAGTTGCTCCCATGTGTTTCCAAATAAACATGTCAGCACTTCAGATTCTACACCAACAGCACGCAGTATACAGTGCACCAGGATGTCTTGAGTTGAAGTTTATTTTCAGAGTTAAAAAAAAAAACAGTTAAATACTAAATTGCAAACACAAAAAAGTCTTGCAGTCAAAAAGACGATGAACAAGCTTTTACGTTGCTTTCATCAGAAGCACAGAGGCCCATTTTACACATGGTGCCGGGCTAGTTTTGTATATTTCACAACAATAGGCATTGATATTAATTTTCTAAAGTCCTATTCTGGTTACCAAAATGTGAGTGAGTTGCGCGATATGTAATGTATCCAAACCGTGATTCTTCCAGAGATGACTTGTTTTATGTCTGCCCATCGTGATGGGGTGAGAGAAGAAGACATGATGTGATGAGTAAAGTCAAACTCATGTTCAATCATTATTAAAAAAAATACACTAGAAATATATATATGTATATATAGTTTTGTATGTATCTAGTATCTAGTTTTGTGTGTATCAGCACAGTTGAATACAGTTATCTGAGGAGGTCAAATACATGGAAATCTCTTCTGTTCTCCCTTTTCTCTGCAACCTCTGTCTGTCCCTGAGTGGGATTACTCACAAAAAAGAACCAATTTCCACAAAAATACACTGTGGGCAAAAGAACGACCCAGTGCATTTGGGGGCGAATCTATAAAATGTCTTTTTTTATGGAATTTGCTGTCAAAGTGCACTCACTCATACTGTTTAATTTGCTTCTTTATTAAGAAATCCTTACTTTGCCATATTTCCATCGAGTCTATTCAAAGACCTCTGGTTCTGTTTTAAGGGAGGACATGGTCACATTTCTATTGCCTGACTCATTGTCCAGTCTATCAAATTTACACCCAGTGGGCTGGATAAACATTAATAGAGCTCACTCAGCTTTGTGCCAGAGGTGACAGGATTGAAAAGAGGAGGTGAAAAGCAGAAGGACTGCCTGCAGCACTGGGGAAATAAGCCTATATTCATTAATGGACAACCACAGGGGTGGTTGCAGGTGGAGGGCATTTCCCACTTTGTCAGCAAGTCACATAAAGCTTACTTGAGACACTCACATTATTCTGCATTAGCCAACACTGTACATGAAATATGCATGACATGCAGTAATGGTATAAAATATTAAATAATCACATTATGAATAGCCTATATTTCATGTCAAAGTAATGCGGTGAAGTGCAACACAGGTTCTTTCCAACCACAGAAATGCACGAATGTAATATAAACAGTTGATGTACTGTATAATACAGTCAAACTGATGTATATGACCTCTGAAACATTTGTGTATTCAGTGTCCTGGGTAACTGGGTACTTTAGCTGCATAATATAAACAAGCTGGAACTTGAATGAATCTGAAACATCTATCACTTATTCAGTACTGTAGAAAAACAAGGTAGAACAAGAGAACTACTAATTCCATGGTTTATTTAAATGTGACATTAAGGACAATAATATAACGGCGATGACATTATTTTGTTCTGATCTAATATTCTGACCTCCAAGATAATATGAATTAACATGGATTAAGTCATTAATGGATCCAGCTCTACTTCTTCAAGCTAACTTTGTTTTTTACATTTTATACTTTCTTTCTTTCTTTAAAAATATATATTTTTATGTTCCTATTCTTGATTGGAGCTGTTGTGACAATTGAATATTTAGCTGCAACTCTATCATCATTGAGCTGTTTTTTTTTTTTTTGTGTTGTCATTGCTATTTTGTACTTGGAGGTTCTGCACCTCAATCTATGAATGATTAGTAAACACCGAAATCCACCTTAGTGTGATGAGACTGAGCTTTGTGTGTCATTTCTTACCAGTCTGTTTCAGTAACATCTTCTGGTGGTCTGCTCACGCTTGTCTTTAGTGATTCTGAAATATGTGGCACACACCGGCCTGAAGGCTCCGACAATAAATATTTCATTCTGCTATGTAACACACACTCTCATTCACTCAGGTGAAATATGAAGCAGTCAATATTCTTCTACAAACAGGCATGTACATAAAATACTACACATTGTTGTAGCGGCTGTCCTGAACTACTACTTGTTTACTCAGCGAGTCCATATTGGTAACCACAGTGACCCTGGAGCAGAGTAACTTTCTGCAGCCTCGCTGGCTCTGTAGCCACTGTCCCTGGCAGAAGATCAAGGCTGTCTGGAGTTGCTCGAAACAAAACCACTGAGAGATGACGTTCCAAATAGGAGTGAGAGATGAAGCGGAGAGGCAACAAGAAAGCAGTAACAGTACAAATCACAGGGGCAAAAAACCCAAAATGCTCCTCAAAATTGCCTACTCTGTTATTCCTGAAAAATACTGAATGCATTTTCTTTGCTGTGTTCAGTAGTAACATGCCAAGACACATTGCATTTCTTTGTTCCAATTTTCTCCCATTATGTTCGTTTTAGGTATAACAAGGTAGTAATGAATCAGATGTTCATTGCAAAACAAAACAGGTATTGATTAAATATTGCAAATAACAAGCAAATTCAGCTAAACATGTATAATGTAAGAGTTAGCATGAGGCAGTGTTTCTACTTCTTAGGAGAGGATCAATGGACCGATGGAGCAGAGTGAACTGCAGATACGGCCCTATTGGTGCCTCAAATACATATCGATAGTTGCCTGAGTTGACACAGCGGCCACAAGGATACATATATTGATCATTCTTGGTACACTTGGTTGGCATTGGAAAACGTGGAAGCATTTAACCTGCTGTTTGAAGTACATGAGGGACCAAAGAGAGGAAACATGAGAAACCCGTATGCCATCATTCAATGGGTGAGAATTCACAACAGACCTCTCTTGTGTTGAGGCGTTGTGTTGTGTAGTTGTGTTAAACTACTTTAGACATCACCTGATGCACTGCAGACTCATCATAAGTGGCAGGGAGCTGCTCCGCCATCAATAGGCAATTATTCTAATGCAATTAAACCTGACTCGTCCACTCGCCGATCGATACCAATCATTTCCCCCTAATCACAGGAAATGTATCATCTCAGTCCAGCAAGGGTGTCACTATAATTAAGCCTCAGTGTTCCCCATCGTACTCATGAAAACCACCAACAAAACAGTCCATGCACTCCTACTCTTTAACCTCATCCTTCCTTGGCTGCATCCGCTGCTGCCTAATTATGGGCTTCCAGGATGAGAAGTCATGGCCAAAGACAACATCTCCCGCTATAGGAGAGCCAACGCAGCAGACACACACACACACACACACACACACACATACAAACACATAGACAGTGGCCCTGCAGGGAAAGGAGAAATGTTGCTGATGAGCGCGAGGTGAGCTGTGTGTATGTCTCCTTATAGTTTGTGAGTGTGCCATGTCTTTTTATGTCCAAATGTTTGGAAGAGGAGCCAATGACCTACGTATCAACAAGCGAGTGGGAGCAGCGTGGTAACAGGATGTGGCTCGTGAGGGACATCGCAGCAGGACATGAGCCATGCCAAACTCTTGTGTAACAAACTGCTTGTTAAGCCAGACAGAGCCAAGGGGAGGCGGCGAAGGCCAGTGGCTACGCTGCTGCAGACATACCCAGCAAAAACAATCCAATCAGTGGAGAGGATTGACACATCAGCGAACCACTTGTCTCTTGAGTGGCCTTGATGACCTGCACCATGTCACTCTGACCTGCCTCTGCAGGTGAAATGATCTCTGTGTTATCTTATCCAAAAAAAAATCATTGAACTGATCGTATGCATGTGCTCTTTCATTCGGTGTGCAGACATTAGAGTTCCAGCTTGCGGTGATTTCAAGTTGAAAACCAAGTTGTTTGAGTCCCTCTTTCAGCATAGGAGGTCGGGAAAAAGCCGTTCTTGCATAACAACATTCCCATTGGAAACAAATAAAAGCGTGCTGTGTCTACAATGTAATCGAAATGAACAAAGAAGACTACAAGAGATTAAAACTGTAAAAACACAGAGCTGGTACCTAGAGCCACCATCTTAAATTCTGAACTCAGGGTCCTCTGAATTAGACCAAGTTGGAGTTCCACGGCGAGGAGGATGTTCCATCTGACAACTGCCTATCCACAGCAAACAAAACAACTTGAATTTCGACTCGGACTGCAAGTGGAATGCACCATTAGTTATGGCGGTGAAGCTCAAACATCCTAAGCACTGTGAAATACACGTACAAGTCCTGTAACTGTATAGTTTAAACCCCGGAGACCTGTGTCTTTATTATATTAACCTTATTGACCATTGATTAGACCTCAGTCTGGACCTGCATTGAGCCATCAAATCCATCCCAAATGACCATTGATTTCACATTGATCTGATTATTGGAGATCGGAAGCTATTCATCATTCTTATAATACGCACTGATTTGACTTGTGAAGCCCCCAAAACACTTCAGAAACATTGTGGCTCCGAGACCTTTATTTAGCCCTGGGCATTATCCAAAACATGTGATATTGGAACTGACACCAAGCTTACAATATCATCCTTATTCACTCTTGTGCATTAGTTCTGTTTGGTTGAGCAGTGATCCAGCTTCAGCCCTGCTGGAGGGGGATAAAGTCTTCATGATTTCCCTTCGAGGCATCATATTGTGACATCTAGAGAGCTAATATGACAGCGTATTACCAGTGCAGCCTAGCTCACCAATGACCTTGGTGAAGTACAGGACCGTGTTGTGCTGTGGGGTCACAGGCTTGTTCCCTCTTGTTGTTACAATATAGTTGTCAAAGATTCAGACAAGGTATTCATTTAACTTTCCAAGCCGCTGAATTCAATTCTCAGCAATTGTTCTTTTCATCTTTAACGGTATGTATGGTGAAAGAGAAGCTGGAAGTGCCGATGTAATAAATCACTTTCTCCGACGTCCTCAAGTGTAAAGCCATTAAAACACGTTCCTGTTGTAAGTGTCGGGACCAATAAGTCAAATGAACTACAAGAATTCCAATGAACCAGTGAAAGTGGCAAACAAACCTCTTGAATGTGAAATGGAAACTTGAAATCATATTTTATTCACAAGTTATTAATCTGCAAACTGATTAATTCAGGTCACAGGTTGTCTGCGCTGAAGAAACTCATCTGCCTTCTGATTTTCACAGACCTCCAGTACACACGCACAAACCTGAGTATTGGGTAATACCAACACGTGTCAGTCTGAAGGACCAATGCTAAAAATGATAAAAATATGAGCAGGTTTATCTAAGAACAAATCCCCCAGATTTATTTTTAATGTTTTGATATGATTCCATGTTACAAAATATTTGCATGTGAGGTATTAGGTATAATGGTTATCCATAAAGACACGTCGTCTGTTTGGCATTGTAACACAGTCATAGCAAATTAGCAGACTCTCTTGGATCACTAGTATCTAATCCACAGAACTGGGGGAAGAAGTTCCCCATCTTCCCAGATGACATGATTATTAACACTGATAAGGACTCCAGACAAATTCCATTATATGTTAGTCAAAATGTATCCAGCAGCGATTTGGTGCTTTATGTGTGCATGTTTCAACGTGGGAAATATGAGATAGGTCCTTATTTTAAGAGGGTGACGGTATGGGAATATAAGTGAAATTCAGCTTGTGTCTTGTTTTGTATTTTCCTCTCTTACGCCATCGCTGACCTACAGGTTTGGTAAACATGAGGGCGCCCTGTGTGGCTTGCTGTCAGGCTGTCTGCTTCTCTGCCATCTGGGGAGCCAACAGGGGACCGGACCATCTCCCAGCATGCCCTTGGCAGCGCAGGCAAGGAAACACAGTCACACAGACACACAGTAACAGTCACAGTTACACTCAGGTGATTTACAGCAGTTTCATGTGTTCATGTGTAATTCTTTGGGATCTCCACTGGGAATATATGTTTTATCCATCATCCTGAAAACTGAGCTCATTGGACATTGATCTCTCTGTAAAGGTCATAGTAACATGCTGGGTTAAATCATAGGCAACAGCAGGTCTGGTTGCCTATGATTTAACCCAGCCCAACCTTTGGGACTGAATGACGGACAGATAAGAGTTCACCTCTGGAGAGTTGTTGCCACACCGTCTGGTGGATGACACATCTCTTTTAGAATTGGCTGATTTGTAAAATCAGCTGAATATGTACTTGACCATAATTTCCTGTGCTTTAACTTCCAAGGTCACACCCTACTTTCCCCATGAATTTAAAAACCCCACAGCTCAATTTACTCTTTGAGTGTTTGAGATAAAGAGATCAGCACCACAGGACCACCGCGCTGCGGTGCATGACGCCAGTAGTCTCATTATTCTAGCACCGTGTCTTGCTGTGATTGGCAGAGATTGCAAATGAAAGACCAATACAACTCATGTACCAGGCCGATGCTTTATATTGAAATTCATAGTACACAATGAAAAAAACTGTCTGGTCCGTAATGTTAATGTAGTCAGCACATTCCAATTTCCAATCCAATTATACAGTAATTTAAACTGAAAGCATGTAATTACGTATGTTTTGTTGTCAAATTTACTCACGCATGAAGTGGAGAAAACGTCATATCAGTGATCAGGAAAATAACCTACAGCTGTGATTAGGATGGAGTTTGGGTGAAAACAGATTTCCATCAGATGGCACGAGAATATCTGAAGTGTCATCACCTCCAGCCAGTAATGGATTCTTCTTTCTTATGTCCATTTCCAGCTTGTTGTGAGTCAAGGGAAAATAAGCATCATTACTCAACAGCCTCTCACACTCTTTTCTGA
>CAAKHB010003284.1:151732-164615 GCA_901007665.1 Aeoliscus strigatus
CCCGCCTCTGACGGACGTGGACACGTTGTTTAATGTCAACACGGACATCAGGTTTTACCCCAAAGCACCTGGTAACCAGGGATGGTAAGATGGTGTGTGTGTGTGTGTGTGTGTGTGTGTGTGTGTGTGTGTGTGTGTGTGTGTGTGTGTGTGTGTGTGTGTGTGTGTGTGTGTGTGTGTGTGTGTGTGTGTGTGTGTGTGTGTGTGTGTCTATCATCTATCTATCTATGTATCTATGTATCTAACTAACCATCCATCTATCAGCCCAGAATGCAGGATCCTTTCATATTGTCATACTTTCTATGTCACTTATGTCTGTTTATGTCGTTGACATGCCACTATGGTGTTTAACTGTTTCCATATCCCACCCTGTGACAAGTAATGGTTTATTACATAAACTGGAAAACTGGCCCCACAACTTTATTACAATTAGTCTCTTCTCCTCTCCTTTGCTCCCAGGCAGGAGGACGGAAACGAAGAGGAGGAAGCGTTCTCTCCGATCACAGAGGTTACAGCAGAGTCCTACCCCAACTGGTTACGTTTCCACATTGGGATCAACCGCTACGAGCTTTACTCCAGACACAGTCCAGTGCTGGATGCCCTGCTGAAGGACCTGGTCACACAGAGGATCACCAGCGTGGGTGAGTCATGTTCCGACTGTGTGTGTGTGTGTGTGTGTGTGTTGAGAATGCTTCATTATGTCCCCATACAAGTGATTCTTTTCTCCAGGTGTCTGAGGGCACAAACACTTGCGTGCACTGATCTTCTTTGTATAGTGTGACAGACCATTACATCTGTCCCCTTTTCTGCTTCGTTGTGCAAGTCTGTGTTCAGCTGCTTTTTCCTCCTGGGACCTGCATATACATCCTGCACAATTTATGTAACATAGATACTGTTTAAAAGAGCGCGTGGGCTGTGTGTATGTGTGCAAAACTACCATGTAATTAATCACACTTTCTGTCACCTTCATTCAACTGACTGAAAGCGTTTTCTGTGTCATGTAGTAAACGCAGCACCTATCGACCTCACAATGAGAACAGCGGGGTCACATTTTGATTTACGTTTGTAAAGGCCGCACACACTGAAAGCGCTTGACACCGAGGTGAGAACAGGGAAAGGAAATGAAATATTTCTGTCTTTTTAATGCCAGCACATCCGCCCACTGGCTCAGTGTTGACTGTCTTTGGTGCGACACTGGTGAAATCAGATGATTGCGAATTCAAAAGTCTGTGGATTTCTGTCAGAACAAAGCTTGTACTCAGAAAGAAGCTGTGAGATGTGTTACGTCAACCTGCCGCTGTGAGAAAAAACTGATTAGCGTTGCTGGTGATTATTTGTTATTTATCTTCAGACATTTGTATTGTTCTGTTTTTAATGACTCTGTTTTAACTCTTGCTGCCTGGTCTCAAACTTATTTGTTATTTCAGTGTGGAAAAAAATGCTGACTAATGACTAATAACTAGTTAATAGTCCATTATAGTTTTACTACAGCCAGGTATTCTACTCCACTGTTTAAAATATATTTCTGTTCCCACGTCCCACCATCCCACTTATAAAAGTAGCAGTCTGGACTATGTAACATACATTACTGTGGTCTGTCTATCACCTGTGTTTTGGTTCAAACCACCAATTTGTGCCTAGACACCCCTATAAAAGCACTTTCTAAATGCAGTGGCATGTGTCTCCACGCGTGCATTAAAACTCTTTGAGACCTGTAATTGGTGCACACACGCACCACTTATCTGTCTCAGTTAAATTGCAAAACACTGAGATTAGAAAGTTTCCCTGTTCAGCGTTTTCCTTTTCTCTCAGCCCTCCTCTGTGTCAGTCGCTCCACTGGCTCTGGCCTTTTGTTCAGGCTTCAGTGGAGCTCATAAATCATACACACACTCCTGTGAGGTGGCACAGGTGAGCGCGGGGTGGATTTGTCGGAAGGAGGGTGGTGGGGTTGGGGTCTGATGGTGGAGGTGCGATGCCTGGAGCGCTCGGAAAGACCGAAGACTGTGAAGGGGTAGAGAAGAACACGGGGACATCAATTCATTTGAAGCCTCTCTGTGAAACGGTGCAAAAGATGGATGGCGAGATGAAGAGGAGCACATCCATTCTCTGTGTGATTCTGAGACAGATGGCCTTTAGGAGGATCAAAACAGTTGTTCACATCGTGTTTGATCGGCAGTCAGATACAATCCACAGAAACAATCAGCTGAGCTTTGCCGCCGAGGATTACGTTTTGTAGTTTTCCAATGGAACTCAAATTTATCAGTGACCAGCAGAGAGAAGTGAATTGAGGTCAGATCCTTAAGGACTGTGGCTTATGGGTTCAAGGTCGCAGCAGTAAAACATACACCAGTCATTTGCAATCTCTCAAAGGTTTTAGACATGTTGTATAGCTTCCCCAAGTTTAATCTTCAAACTATGGAAGGGCACTATCCCCTTGATCTGGCTTCAGCAAATCTGGCTCACATGCAGACCTAATGCTCTATGTGTTTTCTTTGGCTTTGATTCCATTTTCATCGTCTGTGCTAAAGAAAATGCACTGCCCTGAGGTTACCTTGGTTGCAGCAGCGTATATTAAGTCCCAAAGCTTTTAAAAACGAGGGAGGAAAATAGAATAAGGGGCTGGAAAAAAAAAGAGGCAGAAAGGAGAAATTGAGTTTGCTGTGAAACAAACAACAAGGGACTCGGTGGACACAAACGACAGCTCTGTGCAGAGGCTGTTGTGCGACCGGCTCCAAACGGGTCCACGAGGGGCGTTGTTTTGATTTGAGGGTTCACCAGAAGCATGTTGTTAATGTGCTGAAATAAATGGGCAAATACCCCAAACACCTGTCCACTGTGTCAGAAACACAAGGCCTGACCGTCCCTTTGTGTGTGTGTGTGTGTGTGTGTGTGTGTACAGCATGTGTGAGCTTGACACAGCTCACAGTGTCTCCATGAGCCTGGTTGTTGGGAGCAAAGCGAGCGGGCTGACATACCTGGGGAAAAAATACAGTAATAAAGTATTTCATTGTGGTCACCAAGTACAAATTTAAACGGGCAGAGAAACACAGTGTGTATGACCAGTAAAGAGTAAAGGCATCTTTACTGAAAAAAGACATCAGTAAAGACATCTGAAACCCTTCAGACAGCCTGGGTGACATGTTTCCTACTGGTTTTCCTACTGGTTTTCCGTCATGAAGCCTGAAGACTGATCTTGATGCCCCCTATGGTGTTCACGGAAAGTTCTATTCTCTAATAGCTTGTGTTTTATCTGTCATTGTAGACACTATTGAACAAGGCTGTGATGTCATGTTTGACAGACACTCTGGGTGGAGGTTTAGCAGTGAATGTTGTGTCCTAAAAGACTGGTTATTGACATTTTTATTGTACTTTGTTAAAACAACATGTTGCATGTCTACAAGAGCACTCCGTTAGTTCCCAGTAGGTTCCTTTCTCATCAGAGCAAACCCACCAGTAGCTGTCAGCAGTTTATTCTCACTTTAACTCTCTCAGTTTCCCATTTTACCACAATTACACCCTGAGTGTGGTCAGCGGATGTAATAGCTCTATTATGCATTCATGAAAAACAGTGTGTTCCAAATGGGCAAAAAACAAAAACAGTTACTGCATATGTTTATGTTAATTTGTGTGTGTGCGCGTGTGTGTGTTTCTATGACACACATTTAGACGGTGGTCTAACGTCTCACTTGTTTTCCTTCCAGCCATGAAATCCGGGGGCACCCAGCTGAAGTTGATCATGACTTTCCAGAACTATGGACAAGCGCTGTTCAAGCCCATGAAGTAAGTTCCACCGTTTTACATATTACCACTGTGACACATACACACACACACCCTTGAAACACATTCATCCGTCTTCACCAAATCTGTGTTTCCACTTACAAATAACAAAAATAAAATGAGTTTGATACCGTCTTGTGATCTTGGAGGACTACAAGAAATCTTATCTGCATTAGTGCCAAGCACTGCCTCTGCATTATTTGAAGTATTCAGACACACAACACTCCCCTCTGTGATCTTTGTCTGATGTCGGCCTGCCTTTTAATTAACATCAACAGGCTTGTGTGTTAATTAAAATGTGCGTTGAGCCGGCGTGAAGATGTCTTTGGGGAGACATACTGTATGTGTTTGCAAAGGCGCCTTGCATTCAAAAAGAAAATGAAAAAAAATAACCATCCTCTCAGCTGTCATAGATTTGCTCTGTGAATTCCCATGCCAACCCACATAAACAGTGTCCATGCCAACTGGGCTGTGATCAAAAATAATTGCTCAGGAGTCTGGTTGGATTGTTGCACAAATGCAGGATGGTTTTCTACATGAGAGCCACAGTGGGAAGTAGGAGACAGACAAATTTGTTTGTTCTCCCATGTTTGCAGACTGTGATGGCTGGGAAAGTTCTAAGCATTTGTCTTGACGGGTGCACCGTTGTAGATGGTTCGCACTGACATTACACCCCCACCAAGACTTGCTCCATTGGTTGGACTGCTGCTGCTTGGTTCTTTAGAAACTTCAGCAAAACTGCAGTAAAAATTTCATAATGATTTTCAGGTGATACAAAACAGATTCTGGTCTATATGATAATTAGTGATTGAAAGAAGGACTTCACCTTTATTTCTGTCCATCACACAAGGACTTTTTCGTGCTTTCACTTATTTTTAATTATGGCTGCGGATCTTTCAGACTGAAAGTTTGTTGTCTTTCTGTCCCCTTACGTGGGTGTACCCACAATGGTTCCTTCGACTGTGACATCTCGTGTGTTCCTTTTTATTCTGTGATGAGTTTTCCTCTCCAAAGGCGCTTTTCGTGGGAGTACAAGGATTTCATGTCTCAGTTCTGCATAAAGTTGAAAATGAATTACAAAGTGTTGTTGCCGACTATCTTTTCACTGTCACGCCTTGATTTATGGAGTTCATATCCTTTTATCGGCCGCGGTTTAGCTGAATGCAGTGGCACTTTATGCCTTGACAGACATAACTTTAATTTAAAACATTAGGAAACCGGTCTTGCATCGTCTGCAGTCATCATCAGCAGTCATTTGGTGTAAAACTTATATGATAACACTCTGTTAAAAAAACCTAGAAGGCAGTTTCTGGATGCTAATAATATGTGTGCAGCAGCTGTCTGAACCCTCTACTCAGCCTGTAGCATTTTAATGAAAGTTCTCGTGTTGCCTGCCACAATTATCCATCTCCACTGTTCACAGATGTTATGTAAAAGAGTGGAAATACAAAAAATACCATTGTGATAATGAGAGGAAATAACCTCTGTTGAACTTTTATTAAAGCACATCATGAAGTTCATTAGGCATGTATGTGTCCCACCTACTTTGGGAAGTGTGATGCATGCTGGGTACAGTAGTTCAGAGGTTTCTTTTTTGTTGTTTTTTTTTCTCAACTGTCCCATCGTGAAGCATCAAGCAGAGTTTCAAAGAGACCTTTGATGTTTCAGGCCTCCTTTGAGCCAAATGCAAATCTGTCCGTGTGGAGTCAGTGCAGGCTGTCAAGCTGCCAAACAATCGCACGATGTTTTCACTGTGCAGCTCCGGGGAGACGTTTGGTCTTCATGTTATATATCTGACTAAGTCTGTGGTTGTGTTTGCTGATTGAATGTGTGTATTCACCTACAACTAGGTAGATGATGCTCATCTTCTTCTAACCAGTCGGGTGAACTTTTTCTGTGCCTGAAAGGAGTCTCGGTTTGGCCGTTCAACCCGAAAGACGACATGTCTGAGTGTCGTCTTTCTCTCACCGCACATGAGCATGTGGAGACGATGTCACGGATGATTTCTCTCTGTGCTCAAATTACACTGCTCAATCACGAATATGATCTGATTTGTATGCCTGGTAGTTTTTTGTTCTGACATTGTTCAACTAGTTAGCACATTTTTATTGTATGAAATGAAAACATAAAGAAATAATACTTGTGACTGTTCTGGAGAAATGGAGCGACCTGTTAATGACAAACTATTGAGAAAAATATCAGTGGCACAGTTGGAAATCTCTCCTTCGGCCTAGAAAATTGCTTTATGAGATGCATTCAGCTTGCATCATGAGGCAGGAAGATCACATGACCCTGCGAAGGAGAGAACAAATTTGATGGAGGAAGCACAGGGTGAAAATGTCGCATGTGAAGGGTGCGAGCACTGATGATGGCCGACAGATTCGAACCAGAGGGAGCAGTTTGCACTGCGAGGAACTGGATCTGATCTGATCTCAGTTGCCGGAGCCAGGTTGCAGGCCGAGACAAGGGGAGGCTTCCATGTCTCTCTGGCTCATGTCCCCGGTGTCCATCCTGCCCTCACCCCACCAGGATCCCAGTGTGCTCAGAATGTTCATGTCACATTAATTGGATATGTCACCTATGCATTTGTCTCTTGTCAGTTGAGTCTGTGTCCGCCCTCTAGGTCTCTTTTTCTTTTTTTTTTTTAACAAATGACTTTTATTGTCCCTGTTTGTTGTGTACATGTCTCAATCTTGCATTGAGCTGTTGCAGTGTGCATGTGACTGTGCCTGTTAGAACGTATATATAGGGCACACATGTCCATTCATATAGCATGCTATGTTTATGCACCCTGGGCAATCAGGCGATATCTTCCGCTTGTGTTTCATCCGCGTCAGTGTGATCACTTTTGACAAGCATGGACTCTTAGCATTAGAAAAGCCAGCGGGGTTGGCCGTGTAGGCTGCAACACCTAAAGCAATGCTTTGTTTTGTTTTGTTTTTTTTACATCAACCACAGGCCGTTTTCAAACTAACATCTATCCAATAGGCTCAGCATTTGTTCTCTGCCCCAGTTGAGTATCTGACACCAGTGTTCTGTGGATCATCGGTGGGTAAATCCAGCCTATAGAACAACCTTCTCTCTGCTGTGGTGGTTGATGAGATCATAAAAGACAGATTATTATAGGTTTGATTTACACAAAAGTAGCTTGTTGTTTTTATGAGAAGTGTGATGCTGGAGAATTTGCCAGCTGTCATTTAATCTTCTTCAACCATAAAGACTTTACGATCACAGTAGTAAAGCCTTGTGATTCAAATAAAGAGCATCTGTGGCAATGAAAACAGTCTACAGATTGAGTCATCACTGTCTTTCATACAAGCTCTTTGTCAGACACAATCATGAATAGAAATCCAATGGAATCCAATGAGGAGGAGGATGATGGCTTCTCTTCGTGGAGGGAAACAACTCACATCCACCTTGAGAAGATCCCTTCTGATCCAATCGGCTGCCATAGTTAAGAACCTGAACATTGTGTGTCGTGGATAGGTGCTGTGTGACTACAAGCACATGGATTCACACGTAAACACTGTAAATAGCTTCTTCATGACACATGCATGTACAAATACTGTATCGCCATGAGGAATTTACCTTCTGTCATAGGGAGGGAAAGTAAAAATATAGCTTCATTCATTGAATTTTTATTTTTTCAAACTGTTTCCCCAAAGATTTCCCATGAGGGCCATAAAACCTCTCCTGGCTCTCATACGTCGGACGCACTGTTTGAGAGGTGCTGCCTGAGCTCATCTTTGGGGGCTGCGCACGGATGAAGCATGTTACAAAAGACAGCTGTTCGCACAGCTGCCACACTCTCACACACACACACACACACGCATATGTACATCTACATGCACGCACACGCACACACACACACACACACTGGCTGGGATGAGAAAGACACTGTGTGGGTCACAGAGTTCAGGAACCCTCCATCACCCAGGGATGGTGCGGGAAATGTACAAGCAGTGACTAAGCTACAGCTGTAGCTGCTGCTCAGAGCTGGGGATAATTTATCCGTGAGGCGATGACGATCTGTGAGTCCGCCTTCTTCCTACTCGCACAACACAACTCCCTCAGTGATTTCACAGAGGAAACTCACAGGACAGTGAAGAACAAAAGCAGACGCTCTTTGTTTTTGTTTTTTTCATCCGTTATCTGTTCTGCACAGTGATAATGCACACTGCACTACAACTTTTTCAAAGCCCTCACACTTATTGAGATATTCCAGGGAGTTAGTAGGGGATATTACAAGACCTTTTTACATTCAGAATTTTTCAAATAAATAAATAAATAAATAATACAAATTTGTTATAAATCTAAGTCAGTGACGTTACCATGTATGGTTCCTTGGCAGCTATATATTATTATTATATACTGTTATTATATATATTATTATGTTAATATCTGTTCATAAACATTCCTATATGTGTAGTTTATAATTAAAGTAAATATAATAATGATAATATATCTGTATATACATTATACATCCACTGCAATTCCTTACCTATGTATTTTTTATTTAGTTTGCAACATGTAATGATCTGATATTGAAGTGTGAATCTGTTATCACACTTACATGTACAGTTTGGTGTTGGCTGGTTGAGCAACATCAAAATTCTCATGACAGATGAGAAAAATTCCAGAAACAACCTGTAAAAAATAGATTTACAGGCTGTGAGCAAACATCCAGTTGTGTGTATTTTTAGACTTCAGACAGTTTTAAACCAAAAAGGCCCACAGCATGTGGCGATATGCCTGATGTTTTCACTCTCAGGTTGTGGGCACATTTTCCTTTTCACCACCTGCCGATAGGTTATGTAAAGTTTCATCAGCCCTTCTCGGCGCACAGTGCTCGGAGGAGAGCAACCTGTCAGTCGTCCAGCTCAGTTCAATCATTTCACGCAGACACGCAGGAACAATCACCTGCCAGGAGCGACGCGTCTCAGGATGCCAAGCAATTTGTCAGAGCAGGCAGCTGAAATCAGTGACAATCTGTAAGGATCAGGGCACTTTGTTGTGTGGGCACTGATCAAATAAGATTTTCTGCTGGAATAATTTTTGTATGTTTGAAGTATTCTTTATTTTTTTAATGTGTGTGTGTGTGTGTGTGTGTGTGTGTGTGTGTGTGTGTGTGTGTGTGTGTGTGTGTGTGTGTGTGTGTGTGTGTGTGTGTGTACCAACAAACTGAGCAGGCAGGAATCTGATATCATTTCCAGCCCTGTGCCCTTCCCCCTTTTCACAGTGAGACATTTCCCTGCTGAATAATAGCCACTCTGTTTGCACCCCTCTCCTGTTTCCCTCCGTCACACTCAGTTTCTGGTGGGGTGGGGGTCGGGGGGCGTTAGATAAGTGCCGTGGCAATTCTCAGCATGGATCGTGATGGGAGATTGAGCATCACAATGGTGTGACCAATCGGCCTCCCCGTGAATCCTTCAGGCCTTCGACACGAGTCGCAGGCAACATTACCTCACTCCCATTGACACTCTGCTTCGGCAAAATGCCTCTTTAAATCACCTTCAAGTGGTTTGCTGAGGTCCCCCCTCCCCTTGTCACAGGAACAAGAAGGAATGTTGACATCTTTCATTTACTTCCAGACATTTATTAGAAAGCGGCTTGGGCTTCTGTGGGGGTCGTGGGGAAGAGAATCAAGTAACTCGATATAGATGAAAGACTGAGTGGAGACAAACAACAAGCTTCAGTGTGAGAATGTGTGTGAGGTCGGTTCACTGTCACTGCTAACAGACAACACGGTCTATTGATGTAGAAAGGAAATGGACAGAGTCATAACGCGGGATTCAGGAATCTATCTGCTGGTTTACCACTACCCTGGCACTCAAACACACCCTCAGACCACAACGTTCAGGCTTCTGGGCAGTGTTATGACTACAGCATCAGCTCCCTCCAAGTCAGGGATGGGTGATGAAAGTTACACCACAGCCTACCGAGGCATCGGTGTACTCTGAAAACACACTTCTTCCTTTCCGGAGGTAAATGTTGGTGAACTCTGTGACCTCTGGGACAACAAACAAATGGTTCGCAGAGTTGAGATTTAAAAAAAGAAATGTGTGGAATACACCAGGAACGCACTGATTTCAAACGAGTTCAAACATGTCTGAGTTCGTATCACTCAGCTGTCACCAGCAGTATGTGGTCATCAGCAGGGACTTGGCGACACCCAGTGGTCATACATAGTAACTGCACAGGTAAGCGAAGACAAACGATTGTTTTTGCTGGATTGTAAATAACGTAGGAGAAAAACACTAAAATCCGTGTTTCAAACTTATTTTCTTTAAAACAAAACAAAACAAAAAAACGTTGTGGGTTTGAGTTTGGTTGCTGTTACGATGGGAGTGAAGTGAAACACCTGAGCCGACTCACCTGCATCCAGCCCCATCTCCCAGGTGTGTCTGTCCGGCATGTTGGCGAAGGTCTGGTCAGACTTTGAGCACAACTTTCGAGCCAAACTGCTGTCGCTGAGGTTGTGGTGGCAGGTATAGTATTTCCATTGTGAAGTTCTTTGGTCGTCAGGTTCCCTTCCTGACTAACTGGACGACCACCGCGTTCCCGTCAAGCTAAGCTAGGTGACGTAGCTATTGGAACATATTTGAAGGACGTTTTGTACGTACATCACCGCAAAAACGAGCAAATCAGACTTGTATTTGCGTAATTGTGGCCACGTTTACCAAACCATCTAAAATGTTCCTGAGTTACTTCTGTTCAGTTTTAAGCAGAAATCCTTTATTTTCTGCACATTCGAGTCAAAAAGATGACGTGAAAAGTAGAAAACTTTACAGGGTCAATGTCTGCGAGCTGAGCACATGTACAACATAAACCAAACAGGAAACGTACGTATGTTACGTAGGTTTGACTCGTTGAGAATGAAACGAACACACGTTCAAGTGACGAAACTCCTGCGTTGTTGGAGAGATGTGTCTCTGAGGGGTTGTGTGTCTGGAGAGGACTTCTGGAGCCCACATGATTCTGAGGCTGTTCTCTAACAGACGGTTGGAGGTTTTATGATTGATTGTGAACAACTGCAGGAAGAACTCAACTGAAGACAGGGTGACCCCAACCCACCACCACCACCTGTGTGTGTGTGTGTGTGTGTGTGTGTGTGTGTGTTCTCACCGAAGCCTGTTTGTGACAGTAATGCTACTGTATGGCAAGAAACTGATATGCCGCCTCTTTGAGGCACAGACAGTTAAGTCAAGGAATGTGTTTCTTGGAGGAGTTTTGTTGAATCACAGCCAGCTTAAAGTCAGTTTTGTACTGTGTGATACTTTTTGACACCGAGAATAAGGAACTTAAGTACGTGGAGGAAGTTAGTCAATAATGACAACTGCAATTTCGTAATGTGTTTCATGTCAATAAGGTTGAACCATTTAAAACGATAAACCACCTCTCTGTCCTTCCACTTCCTTTGAGTGGTGATATTCAGTGTTTTCTGTGTCTTATCGTCTTCACCAGCGTACCGAGGCACTCGATGGTGGTCTGTGTGTCACAGGCCAAGTGAAACTGCTGATAGCGAGCGTTGTCATTGACAACAGCCGATGAGTCACTGCTGTTAATGAAGAAGTTTCTTCAGACATTGTCATGGACTCACTTTGATGTTTGACACACTGACAAATTGTTTTTTTTATTCACTTTCGTTCCACATTTTGTTCTGTGCTGCTAGAGAGAACTGAACAATTTCACAAACATGCTTTGTGTTGTCTGTGATGTCATTTCCTCTTGTCACATTGTTCTGCCTCTGTATTGTGGGTAGTGACTTTGCCAACCTCCCGTTAAGTGTCCTCTCCATCGACAGGCTGCCTTCCCCATATCTGTGTCAAACTCGATGGCGGCTGACGACTATAATCCTGTAAGTTCATTCACACGTGTGTCTTCTGCTCACTGTTCATTCTAAACAGCAGCTGCTTTCCTTTTGTCGCTCACTCTGACCTACATATTACTCTGCTGCTGACAAAAGTCAAGTCTCAGATGAGGGTGTTAGAGGTTTGTCTGCGTCTTCATTAGCACGCAGAGTGAGAGAAAGGCTAGATGCATGTGACACTTGTAAGAAACAGGATGTTCTAGAGCGACAGCCCCCTTTTCTCTTTTCTCCACGGCGCTGTCTCCGGCCACTGACCTCATGTTCCCTCCTCTGCTCCTCCGTACAGGTCTCACTACGACACAAATCCAAGAGGAAGAGCCGGGGCGGTGAGTTGTCACCTTCGGTCTGTGTGCACGTCTGTGGGCGTGTAGAGCTGTTCACTGCGCCAGCGTCAGGGATTCTTCCTAGGAACAGTGGATTCCTTCTTGATGTTCTTAGCTTGTTTAGGTGGCTGATTCATGACTGGAACGTGTAGGCTGATTGCAGCGCTTGTTTTCTAGGTTTTCATTTGGTTACCGAGCGAACTTGAATGGAAAAGTTTCAGCTTTCACATGTTCTTTTATCAGAGGGATTTTCAACAGAGTTAATTTTAACCTCCTGGTTCCTCTAAATCTAAACCTACGCTTAACTGTGTCACTCTGTGGGCAGAGTGCTTTTATTCTTAATGCGGTTGTTTTGTGTGCAAAGGCAATGGCACAATGAGCAGACGGCGCATCTCGGTCAAAGAGCTGGGTCCGCCGGACCACCAGGGCTGGCTGTACAGGAAGAAGGAGAGCAAAGGCTTTCTGGGCATCAAATGGAAGAAGTACTGGTTTGTTCTGAAGAAGACGGCTCTCTACTGGTACACAAACCAGCTGGTGAGTTTCCACTGAGGGTCACTGTATTTCTACACACATGTTCAACCACTGCAGTTGCACAATTGCAGCGCTGTGCAGAATGACATTGGTTATGTAGTTAAATTATTGCTATTGGTATATGTATATACAGAAACATACGCATATTTTTCACACTGTTGCAGCAGAACAGTATTTATACAACATGTTTATCACAGTTATATTGTAACTGCTGATGGTAGCATTTCCACTTGAATTTTGGTTAAATTATCACATTTTTGTATATATACTTCCAATCCAAATAAGAATATACCCAATATAAAAGATTGTTTAGAGTAAGAGTGCAATTTTCTTGTGGAAAAAAAATTCCATATGAGTGTGTGTATATGTAATGATATGTATA